>JAHWFO010002553.1:0-19866 GCA_023313115.1 Rhysida immarginata
AACAGAAATTAAACAATTTTCACTACACAAAAGACACATTATATTTTATCGGTAAATGTAAAAACAAAACCCGCATTAACAAGCAGAAAAATACATCCAACTCAATTGATGAGAGATAAATAGCCCCCCTCCCCCGCAAACAAAACGTAAATCATTGTACACCTGCATCACAACAAACAAACCTTCACACAATAAACACCAACGTAGTAAGTTTGGGAAAAAAATAAAAACAATGACGAACGCAATCTCCAAACCACACAACAACACCTAAACAACACAAGACACAACATTCACACTTCCACTCAGATCTACCAACACCCACTCCACACTCACAACCCACAAAGCATAAAACACTCAATGAAAAGCTATTGTCCTCTATCAGGCGTACAGACTCTACTGACATGAAATTCAACACAGTCTTCACATGTTTAGTCATGACATTCCAAACAACACTGTAGTCAAACTTTTTGTTCTTTGCAGAAATCAGGAGCTTCCTTGACTGCCGATAAGGATCCAGTTCAATTCACAGCGCATGGTTCTGCCAGAGATGAGTTGGTTAAAACCATTTGTCAGTTGTTGCATGGGGTTATCAGGGGTTGCAGTCAAACTTAAGCATAATTGTTATAGTCAAAATCAATTGCATAACAGATTCACCCAACAATCTTCCATTGTAAAAGTATACCAACAGACACCTTCAGATCTATTTTAAGATTGGTCTTTGCAGTATCTGAAGCTTTTTGACAATATCAATAAGGATAAGGAATAGACCATGTTTAAATTAATACAAATAAGATGAAGATGAAATTTATATCATAAAAATTTCTTTATTTTTTTTTAGACATCAGAAGATGAAGGATATGTTGAAATAGAAACTCCGACAAGTAATGGACCTTCACCTACCTTTGAGAATTTGGATGTATGGGAGACAGCTTTAACATCAAAGCGAAAAACTCATTTTGTTTGGGAATCAATTGGATTGTAAGTAAATATGTAGCAAAAATGTTAAAAAAAAAAAAAAAAAATAAAAGAGTTTATTAAATCATTGCTTTTTTTTCTTTTTTTTTTTTTTAAATTCAAAAATGAACGTTTATTTCTTATATCTTGGTCAGTTATTCAGTTATAAAAAAGTGGAGAACCATATGTTACATATTATGTTCCAAGCCCTCACCCCTGTGGATAGCTGAAACTGCAGATAAGAGCTGTCTAGAATGATTGGTTCAACTATGAGGGTGTATTGGTGTATTCCGTCTTATAAGGTTGTGGGTAATGGGTGACAACTAATCATAATCATGCATTCACTAATGTGACGATGGTGTTAATGCATCTTGTGGATTTTGAAGAATAAAATAAGAAATTTAAATCTTTAACTTAATTAAAAAGAAATAAGATTAAAAATATTATCAGACACTAGTTTAGCATGAAATATTACAGTCTCTTTATGTAGGGGCAAAAGTTCGATTTAAAAGAAACAAATCTTCTCTTTCAACAACTCAATCAATCTTCTCTCTCATCAACTCATAAAATATTGTGAACTATGTATTTTATTGTATTTTCATGTATTCTAATTTAAATTATTTTATTTTATCTTTTATTACAATTTATAGAGGAGAATTTCAATCTAATATATTAATATAAAATATTCTTCTTTTATACTTAAAAGAAATAAGAGAGCAGGAACTCTCAAAGGAATCCGTTTTGTGTACAAACATAGAATAAAATGGGCAATGGTTACTCACAAGGGAATCCCTCGAGCATGTATGTCACAGATTTCCACCAAATTGAAATGTGTTACTCATCTGAAGCTACTATAGATGCTTGCGAAATTTTGTTTCTTTCAAAATAAACCGCTAAAACAAAAAAATTTGAGCGCACACAGCCATATAAGGACTCCATTGTTAACGCGGGCTGTGTGTATTAATGTGCTTAACAGAACTTCTTTTTTCCACTACTTAACAATAAGCACGAATTCACTTCACATGAAATCTATGGAAGTAGACAGCAGCAGACGACAATTGAATGGCTTCTCAAGTTTCTAAACAAAGTTTTTAAAAAGAGATTATTACAATTAGCTAATTGCCTTCCAGCACAAAATGTCTATAGTAATTAATAACCATTTCCTTAATTTATTATTTCATTTTGTTAAGTAATTCGGTATTAAACACGGGGCTGGCTTCATGTGCAACGTCGAATAATACGTTGCGTTGATGAGGGGATATGTATCGCAGTGCTTTATAATTTTAAATAAAAAAATAGCATTCTTGGATGCTTACCTCATCTTATAAATTATTTCGAGACGAATAATTGTACAGCAAAATTAAGGTTTTATGCTTAATAACTGCTGTAACTGCAATTCTTTGGCGACCGCCGCTAACGAATTTGCTTCCCCTCTTACCGCCATGTTCGTTGAACTCTGCACTTCCAGAGTGCTCCGCTGCCGCGCAACGCTGTCGCTTCTACGGTGTGCTTGCATGCCAAAAAAAAGTGCACTGAAAGGGTATGTGGGGTTCCCTTGTCAGTTCTCTTTTACTCACCGTCTTTAGCCTAATTTACATGCACACACAATTTCATGCGATACAGCAATTGTGCATTTGAGCAATTGTTCAATGTGTGTCTCTACTATGGAAGTTTAGGCTTACATGCATCCCATGCGTTTGTGCGATTCTCTTTAGGCTTGTCCTCATGGCTCTATGGCATCTTTATTTTTTTTTAACAAAGCTTCTCTTCGTGCCTGTTTTACGGTGTGCTTGCATGCCAAAAAAAAGTGCACTGAAAGGGTATGTGGGGTTCCCTTGTCAGTTCTCTGTTACTCACTGTCTTTAGCCTAATTTACAAGCACACACAATTTCATGCGATACAGCAATTGTGCATTTGAGCAATTGTTCAATGTGTGTCTCTACTATGGAAGTTTAGGCTTACATGCATCCCATGCGTTTGTGCGATTCTCTTTAGGCATGTCCTCATGGCTCTATGGCATCTTTATTTTTTTTAACAAAGCTTCTCTTCGTGCCTGTTTTAATAATTTTTGGCCATCTAGAAAAAATATATCATTAGACTGCCCAGGTGTGTTGTTATAAAGCTCCTTGAACTGATTGAACCAATCATTTCTAAAGAAATCCATAAACATAGCCCCCTGTGAACGGGGGATGCTTTTACTGCACTGACGTGGGAGGAGGGTTCTATTTCTGCAAAAAGAACAGATATCTGTTGCTTAGTAAATGACCCCTTTATTTATTTTCATGCTATATTTCTCCTTGCAGAAATCAAGAGTATCATAATCTGCTAAGTGGTTACTGATAGCTTCATCTTTCATTTTAAACAAAGTTGTATTTGACCATATAGCTTAGCTTTAAAGAAACGCATGTTTCATTAATATTTGCCTGGATGAGCGAGTATCATACTTTGGATGACTTTCTAAGTTAATATTCTTTTTTCTGTCTTATTACGAGGGAAAGTCATTTAGCGAGTTACAAATGGATATAGCAATGAAACAAGAGTACTGTTCTTGAAAACTACTTTTATTTCTCCACATAATCTCCCTGTACAACTAATCCTTGTCCCTCGTTTCACCAGCCCCTCAAAATCAGAGGCATAAAATTTTTCTGGGCTGCTGTCTGAACCAAGCAGTGAATTCCATTTGTACAGCTTCATCGCCGGTAAAGTGAAGCTCAGTCTTCTGGGATCGCTAGGGCATATTGTTTACGACATTCAGGCAGCGGTAGTAAACTGTAAATGCCAACTCCAACTGTAACATCCTCATGAAACTTCGTAATGTCATTCGACAGAAGTGACCAGAGCTCCTCATCAAAGGCGTGTTGTTTTTGCATGCGCATGATAACTCACATCCTCATATTGCCAAGAAAACAACTGAGATGCTGTGAAAATTCAATGGGAAGTTTTGGAGCATCCTCTGTGTACCCCTTATGTTGCTTCAACTGACTTCCACCGCCTGGTTCAGACAGCAGCCCAAAAAATTTGTTTGGCTCCAAATTTAAAGGGAATTCACCACCTGGTTCAAAATATTTAATGATTCTGATTTTGAGGGGCTGGTGAAATGATGGGACATGTGATTATTTGTACAAGGAGATTATGTGGAGAAATAAAAGTAGTTTTCAAGACAATACTCTTATTTGTTTCATTGCTATATCTATTGTGACTTACTTACTGATTTTCCCTTGTATAAATGTTCACTTTTAAACTTTTATAAAATATGTAATTTTATCCTTAGTAGTGTTACACAAAAAGAGAAAATGTTCTTCTCAGAATCTGGAGCTAAAGCCATGGATGAACTTGTGCAGTTGATGCAATATGAACTAAGTCTGCTGGACCAAACAGTTAACTTCCAACCTGGATGGAAAATATCAACAAATGAATTGATGAGAGATATAAAGTATCTTCTCTTAGGCATCCCTTCCACATGTTTTCCTTTTTCTAATGTAAGTTTAATTTTATTTTGATTAATTTTGCATGCATATTTTTTGATTACAGTTCTCCCTCTACATAACGGCATAAGGCCTATAAGGAAAATTATACTGACAGCTCCATATAACAAAGTTTTTTTTTTCTGAAAAATAAACACTGCAGACTCATTCTTGGTTGGAGGTGATGATTGATAAAATCCTAATTGATAATAAGGAAAAAAAAACTTCATTATATGGATTATATCAGAGTTGCCATTATAAATTTGCTTATAGGCCTAGTGCTGTTATGTAAAGGGAGCACTGTACTTGATGATTTGGTCATGAGGATAGTTCAGATGGCTGAGAAGGCCAAAGCATTGCCTTCCCTGTTCATGAGGCTCATCAAACTATTGACTTTTTCAAAAGTGTAAACAAAAACACTGCCAGCATCACATCTGTTTTGGGATTCAAGGTAGAACCATTTCTAACTAAATTTATATTAATACAGAGGCTTGAGGCAGTTAACAATGAATGATTTTGACCTTCTTGCACAATTCCTTGCTACTACATCATGTGTTGGTGATTGCATGCACCTTCTAGCAAATCCCAGTTCAAGTTTAACAACTTTTTGTGTAAGTGGGAACCCATTACTATTTCCAGCCTCACTTGCTCTTCTGCTTGCCATTGTTTTAAATGAGGGGTTCCCAACAAGGTTGATTCATTGAAATTTTAAAGGCAAGGGGATCATTAATGATCAAGCGGTTAATTAATAAGTTGATCAATTTTCAGAATAAGTCAGAGGCAGCTTTTTTTGGTTTGTATCTGTTCAACACTGAATTTAAAAGATTGTCATTATTTTGATAACTTAATGTGACTATCTGTTGTTGAAAATGATTGTATTTCCACAGAAGATACACTCAATGCCAAACGTCATGGGATAGCATCTAATAAATAACGTGTGGGACCTCCTCTAACCCGGCGAAGTGCCGCGACGTGATATTGATTCCACAAATCGGTGGAAGACATCTGAAGACATTGCCAACCATTCCGACTGGAGAGCTTCCCACAATTGCGGTACAGGAGCCCGTGAACGAATGGCCCTCTCGAGTACATCCCAAATGTGTTCAATTGGATTCGTATCTGGTGATCGGAGTGGCCATATTTTGCACTGGAATTGCCCCGAATACTCCTCAAACCATTCACGAACAATCATGGCCCGATTGCATGGTGCATTGTCGTCCTGGAAAATCCCATTGTTGTCAGGGTCCATGAAGGGCTACAGATGGTCAGCAAGCAGCTGGACATAGGGCTGGCCAGTCAGTGAACAGCCTAACTTAAATAAAGGAACCAAGCCATGCCACGAAAAAACATCCCACACATTTACGGAGTCACCACCGGCTTGCACTGTGCATGCGTGACAACTTGGATCCATGGCCTCATGGGGTCTGCGCCACACACGAGCCCTACCATCAGCTTGTATCAGCTGAAATCGAGACTCATCAGACCAGCTTACACATTTCCAGTTGTCAAGTGTCCAGTCGATGTGTTCATGGCCCAGGAGAGATGTTGCTGACGATGTCTTGTTGTTAGCAAGAGCACCCTCGTGGGTCTTCTGCTTCCATATCCCATGGACACCAGATTTCGTTGCACAGTTCACATCATTACAGTTCTAGTATCACCCTGGTTAAAATCTTATGTCATCTGGTGTAGTGTCAGTTGCCTGTTAACAGTGACCATCCTACTCAGACACCGTTGGTCCCATTTATTGAGAAAGTGTGGTCGACCACTACGTTGCCCATGGTGGGAGGTAATACTGTCAAGTTGGTGCTCTTGGTAGATTCTTGAAACTGTGGACTGTGGGATGTTGAATTCTTGAGTCACCTCGGATATTGAATGACCCATACGTCGTGCTCCATATATCAGGCCACGTTGAACTTGGATAGCTCTTGTCGTGTAGCCATTGTCATACTGAACACCTCACCACTTACTCATGACAGTGTAACTAAACCAACTAACACTGATTTGCATATTTATACTGTTTGCACATGGGATAGTAGCTACTTGAAAAATAGTCCACTGCTATCCCATGAGACTTTTGGCATGTGAGGGTATACTATAGTTGATCCAGGGAAAGATGGAGTGGGCGGAGCCTAGGAATTTTGAATTGGCCGATCAAAGAAAGGTTTGATCATGTGATTAATCATTCCTGATTTACAGGTCTTAAGTGTGAAGCATTTTATCAATGTTTTTACTTTTTATTTCGTAATGAAATTACTTATACTGCATATTAAATTAAAAAAAATAAATTTCATAATACACTTAAAATAATCTCTATCCCATCATGTTAATGTAAATTATAGATTTTAACTAAAATTTTATTTTATTTAAAATTGTAAGCAATAAAATTGAAGTCAATATATCAATATTTTTTTTATTCTGTAATAAATCTTTCACTTCTTTTGTTATTTCTTTTAATGAATTAGAATTAAAAGAATTTTAAAAACTAATCGCAATTAAATATTTATTTACTACAAATATTTCAATAAAAATTAAAAACAAAGGTTCTGTCCTCTTTTGTTTATTTGCTGGCCATTAAAATGGCCTTTAATGAGTTAATCTTGAAAAATGAAAGAAGACTATTTCATTAAAAAGTTCTATATTGAACTTACAATTGTCGATTTTTCCAAATTTCATACGCAGTTTTTCATGCATGATGACAGCGAAGGAAGATCTTGACCTGCAATATCCAGTCCTGTCTTTAAACTTACTGAAAACATTTGTAATCATAGGTTAATCTCCTTCTCATGTATTTCAGCAACACTTGCCCATGCAACTGAAGGTTCATCCAAATTTTCAACATGTGACTCCCTTATTCTCTTCTTCCCAACCATAAAAAAAAGGTGAAGGGTTTGGCGTGCTTTCTTCAGTCTTCGAAGTAAGCCTAGCTATGTTCTGAACGATTCTTTGAACGAACGTCGCCGAAACTTGTGTTGCTTTAGATGTTTCCTCTGTTAACGCTGAAGTGCTTTTATCAGAATCCTTAAGTTTATAATAGGAAAATACATTCACACAATCTCCCTAGTTTGGCTATGAAGAGTTTGTCCTCGATTTCAAAAGTTTTAGGTGTTGAGTTAAAGTAGCCATTATGATTTAGGTGTCGTAGTTAAAGTAGCCATTATGCCAGCTGGTCATTGCACGTTGTGAACAGGTCCTGTTGTGAACGAATTGATGCCCGTGTAGATAATGAAGAAACCCCATAATTCCATGCGCGTCGATTGCCTGACATGATTAATCGATATCAACGCTAAGCCATGCCTACTCCATTTTTCTCTGGATCTACTATAGTATTATTTATGTCACAGTCAAAGTAATTAATCTATTGAATTTGGTCAAGTGATTAATGAGGCTGTTAATAAAACACAATGAATTTTACATCATTTTGGGGGTTTTAGCATCATCTAAAACCCTATTAACGACGGTACAGATGTATGTAACATGTATGTCATATGCCATAACTTTTGTATGTATGACCTTGAAATTTTCTATACAACTAGGCCTTATACAGAGGACGGAGCGAAAAATATAGCGAATCCTCTAGGGTGGACCAAACCATGTGTTTTTGTGGTTTCCCCAACTGACTTCCTTTCATGTCTATGGAGTTTTGATTGCGTTTGAGCAATTTGTGATGTTAGAGTTTGATTGTTTGACGTCAGAATTTATGCGAATCTTCCTGCTACTGCTCGTAACATTTTGATGTAATAACTTTTGAAAGGATTGACCTAGAGGCTTGCAATTTTGTACACACGTAGGCCCTATACATAGGACTGTGCGAAAAATACAGCGAATCCTCTAGGGTAGCCCAGGGCCCCTCAAGGGCCACTTGTATGAATTTCATGTTTCCTTTTTTATGTTTTGAACAAAGAGACCTAGAGGCTTGAAAACAAAAAAATTAATATAGGCCCCAGCAGAACCAACACCACCTAGACAGAAGGCCTTGCGCACAGAAACTGTATGCATTGTTACATCATCATCAATCGGCCAAATTTATGGTTTATTATTGGTAGAAATATGATTAACAATACCCGCTTTTGTGAGATGTAACTATGTATGATGTTTCTGTGCACATTTCTAGGTGGTGTTGGTAGAGCCCCACAGGCCCCAAACACAAGCAAAGCTACAGCTTTTAAACGAAAAGGTCTAGAAAGCTGAAATTTTGTTTACTTATAGAAAAGTACTTAAAAATTTAGCTAATATACACTAAAAACTGGTATAAGGGTCTTGGGTCTCGACAGGGGCCCTGAGCCCCCAGTCACAAATCAAGCTATAACTTTTGAATTGGAAGTCCAGAAATTTTTGCATATTTACGGTGTATTACTTAAAATTTTAGCTCGTATACACTAAAACTTATATAGTCCTCTGGGGCCCTGACAGGGGCCCTAAACACACAGCTATAATGTTTGAACAAAAAGGCTTAGAAATCTGAAAATTTGTATACTTATAGTAGTTTACTAAAAAATTTAGCTAATATACACGAAAAACGGGTACAAGGCTCTTAGGTCTCCACAGGGGCCCTGAAGCCCAAATCACAAATAACCTCTAACATTTGAATAATAAAAAGGCCTAAGAACTTGAAGTTTAATCATAGTGTGGTATTTAAAAATTTAGCTAATCTGTATTATAAATTATATAAGTCTCTTGGCAGGGGAGTTGCGGCCTCAATCTCAAATCATGCTATAAATTTAAAACCAGAAGTCCAGAAACCTGAAATGTTTTATATTTATAATGTGTTGCTTAAAATTTTAGCTATTACACACTAAAATTGATATAGTCCTCTGAGGGCTCGGCAGGGGCCGCGAGGCTCCAAATACAAATCAAGCTATAACTTTTGTATGAAAGGCCTAAGAACTTGAAATTTTGTATTTGTGCGCCTCCACTTATTATAGTCACGAGCCACTACTGCTCGTAACATTTTGATGCTAAAACCCTTTTATCGTTACAAACGATGCCTTAACCAATTTTTTATTTTTACAATTAAGGGTGTTACCAAAAAGGCTTACATGTCTCATTGTCTTTTCTGAGCATCACTACCCAGGCAGGAGTGAGGATACTCACAAGCCACTGGCTAGTGTATTATATTGCACATTGGACCCCTTTAGATGGAAGACTATCTCCTGAGGCTTCAGGATAGGGAAATGATATCTTTCTCTGTTCATTGCATATGCTCCGAATGCAATTGCAGAATACCCACTCTTTCTAGATGTTGATGCAGCTCTCAGCAGAAGTCGCCCTAGAATGCAACTTCAGTACACATGCAGGGGCTGATGACCAAATGTGGAAATGCCTGATTGGGAGATATGGTGACCCTCATTTAAATGCGAATGGGAGGTGCTTGTTGGAGAATGATGTTATGATGAAAGAGTATAAAGTAGAATTTTTCCATGGAGTTTATCTTTAATAGAAATAAGGAGGAAGAAGATGAGAGAATGATAACAATGAAAGAGGTGGAAGAAGCTATAAAGAGGTTGAAATATGGAAAGGCATCAGGAGAGGATAAGATAATGTCCCATCTCATAAATGGAACTGGTGCAATTGGAATCTGGTGAACATAAAAGAGAATATAGGTATACAGATATTGGATAGCTGGAGTAATTATTCTACAACAGACTTTAATTTAGCTCGCTTCTCCGCATACAAAAATGGTTCCTTAGGATACTACTTAGACTTAGTATGCCTACCCCTGTTTCCCACCTCCTTAACTCTTATCATATAGCAATGGTATATCAATTATATTCCATCCAATTAGCTGTTTTTGTTTACAAAATTCTCAGTGGCAATCTAACTCTTACCACCCCCCTCATCTTGGTCCCTCTACACCAAATACATACCTACCCAACCCGTAATCCCATTCCTTTTAGAACTGCCCTCGTAAAAAACAACTACCAGCGCCGCTCTATCTTGTACATTGGAGTTAGATGGTGGGCTGTTCTTCCCGAAACCCTCTGCTCTCATTTATCTCTTACTACTTTAAGAAAGAACTAAAAAAATATGTCTTTTCCAACATAACTAATTTTTGTCCTTTTTAATTCTAATCATTCTCTCTCTAGCTTTACTGTCTAACGAAATTTCGTGTTTATCTGTATAAAAAAAGTATCTTTTCATGTATTCACTGTACCCTTTCTTATTCAATCCCACTCGGGGACCTAACATGTCGGTCTCCAGCCATACAGGCCCCGATAGGAAAATTTTTTTCTGTATCCTTATAATTAAATAAATAAATAAAAGGAGACACAAAAGCTTGTAAAACCTACATCACTTTTTGCAGATGGCATTGCTATGTAGCAGATAGTAAAAGAAGTTCAGGAAGAAGTAATAAGATGGAATGAAGAATCTGTAAACTTTAGTCTGAAATTTAATAATGAAAAATGTGAAGTAGTGGATTTGACTAGACAAAAGCAATCATCAGGATTGTAAATGGGAAAAGCATCAAGCAGGTATATCATGTATACTCTGTCCAACAAAAGAAAAACTGGGTGTGTCTAATTAAATTTCCAATTTCTATTGTTAGACATTGCTGCTAAGTAAAATTAACAATGTTTAACAATTGAAATTGGAAATTTAACTGGACACGCCCAGTTTTTCTTTCGTTGAACAGAGTATAAGTAAAGGGTGATTCAAAAAGCACGGAGGTTTTGATATATCATATTATGAGGTTTATTTTTACAAAACAAGCAAACAAAATACATAAACATGTTCATCTCACCTTCCCATTTCAGGTATGAAAAAGGATGTCGGGCATATGACCTACTCTACTGCGCTGGCAGGCAAGAACTCTGACTGCCCGACAAGTTTCCACTTGCACGTCGGTGACGACTCTTCTAATTTCCTCCTTCAAGTCACGGATGTTTCGGGGTTTATTGGCATACACCAATGACTTAAGATGGTCACAAGGAGTGAGGTCACATGACCTTGGTGGCCATTGATGATCAGCATTACGTGAAATGAGGCGATCCGGGAACCGCTCATGGAGCAACTGAATTGTTTCGCGGGCACGGTGACTGGTAGCACCATCCTGCTGAAATCACAACTCTTCCAATCAAATGAGGCCACAAAAAACTCTCGTTAATCGGTGAGTTGTCACCAATTAAACTCTCGTGACTTGAAGGAAATTAGAAGAGTTGTCACCGACATGCAAGTGGAAACTTGTTGGGCAGTCAGAGTTCTTGCCTGCCAACGCAGTAGAGGAGGTCATATACCCGACATCCTTTTTCATACATGAAATGGGAAGGTGAGATGACCATGTTTATGTATTTTGTTTGTTTGTTTTGTAAAATTAAACCTCATAATATGATATATCAAAACCGGCGTGCTTTTTTAATCACCCTTTATTTAGGTAGTGGAATTTCCAAGAAGGTAGAGTAGACAAAGAGGTTAGCAACAGAATAAATGCAGGAAGAGAGTATATGAGGAAATAAAAGGATAATATGGAATAAAAATACAGGTAGATCCTGTTATACACGATTTCGGTATCCGCGGTTTCGGTATCCGCAATTTCGGATATACACGGTTTTCATTTAGTAGCACCATCGATTGCCAACATGCGAAAGCTCTTCTATTTTTGTTAGGAGTTGAATTCGTTTTTGAGTTTTGTTTTGTTCCTATCCCTGTGTTTGTGCACATTTAACACATCACTGGTTATCTATGAATGATAAGGTTGCTATACATGAGTTTGGACAAGATCAGCTGAGTTTCTAATCTGTTTGCGAAAAGATTTATTGTTGTAGGACTTAAAATGGCGCCAAAACGTAAAGAAAATATTATTACCGAAGGAAGAAAACGGGCCTGAAAATCCTACTCATTAGAAACTGAGTTGGAGATCTTCGATGAAGATGAAGAAAACGTTACAGCCAACCATTAAGCAATTTTTAATGAAACATCCTTCCAGTTCGAACGATCCCTTAACATCCAGTCCAAGCTCCTCTTCAAAACTCTCTTCAGGATTCCACGAGCACTATTACAGGAAGGAGACTGTTGGAAACAGCATCAGAATCTTCTGGTACAGATGAACCCAAAGCAATATAAAGTTTAGTTTGTGGACACTTCTTTTTGTTGTACGCGTACATGTATTTTGAGTATTTTAGTGTATCTTGAGTTTTATAAAATAAAATAAGGTGTTATTTTAAGACTAAAAAATAGAAAACTGTTATATTACTAATCCTATACTTCTATAACACAATTATTTATGTTGTATCAGGAAAATAATTAATGCTTATGAGAACCAAACTCTATTCAGTAAATGTTAAATGGAACCCGTTTTACGCGAATTCGGTATACACGGCAGTTTCGCAGAACATATGTATCACGTATAACGGGATCTACCTGTATCTAAACAAAATGCAAATTAGCAATTTACAAATTTATATTATTTACAACAACCACTTACGCAGCAAAGACATGGACAACAACTAAGGCAGATAAGAAAAGACGAGAAGACTCAGAAATGAGGTTCTTGAGGGAGCTGTTTAGGGAAAACAATATTGGATAGAGATAGGAATGGTGACATAAGAAGAAAATTTAAACACAAGAAAACTTTCAGATAGAATAGAAAAAGCAAGGATAAGATATTTAGGCCATGTAAAAAGAATGGACAGGAACATTGAAACAAGAGGGTAGAGGAAGGAGACTGAAAGGAAGACCAAGAGACAGATGGATGGATCAAGTTAAAAGAGACATTGAAATAAACGTGAAGGGAATAAGTGGTGGAGAGATAGGAAGAGATGCAGAGGTCTTTTTTGTATGCTGACCTAAAAGATGACTGGAATGATTGATGAATTCTTAATGCTCAAAGTTTTATGACACTATGTAGCCTATGGTGAAGAGTTTGAAAAACCATTGATTATTCATATTATCGTATTATATCTATTAAATGTTAGTTATTTTGAAGATTATTTAGAGAGTTAAAAGCATGTATTTTGCAGAAAAGGAATGAACTTTATAAAGTCATGTGCTTATTTCATTGATTCTTGTTTTGAAAATGTCTTTTATAAAAAAAAAAAAAAAAAAAAAAAAAAAAAAAAAAACCCAGTAAAATAAAGGATCCATATGTAAATCTCACCCTGCCCTGTATATTTGAATTAAATAATTAAGTGTTGTGAAGAAAAAAAGTTTCATTGAGTAAAGTAATTATTACATATGCACTATTTATTTTTTCTTTTATAGACAAAGGCACACTTCACTATTGCAGAAGGTCTTGAAGTGTCTGGATTATCTCCTCTATCACTCAATAACATTCTGCAAGAATATATATTGGATGGTACATTATATTGGAGGCTTTGCAAATTCACCTCAAATCCATCAACTAATACCATTGATCATAAAGGTTAAATTCATTTTATAGATCTTATTATGGCTTTATTTAATTGACCATCACTCCTGAATTTCTATTTATATCAGGAAAAATAAATACATGTTCACTACATGATTAAAGGAGTTGAGACACCCTTGTGAACACCTGGGGTGTTTCTCCTGGACTGGACTGGGCCCGCTCATCAAGGTGGATGGAAACCTCAATGCTGATGACTACAGAACCATTCCAGGATAACGGGGCACTTCCAGCGCTGTGGGAACACTTCGGTGATGGGTCGTTCCTCTTCCAGCACGACAATGCGCCTTGCCACAAAGCAAGATCCATATCCGACTGGTTTGACGAGATGCGGGTTGAAGAATTGGATTGGCCCGCCCAGAGTCCTGATCCCAACCCCATCGAACATCTTTGGGACGAATTGGAACGACGTGTGAGATCCAAGATGGTTCGCCCTACATCTGTCCAGGAACTGACCACGACACTCCTTGAGGAATGGAGGTATACCTGTGGACACATACCGTAAACTTGTGGACACTATGCCATGTAGGGTGGAGGCAGTGATAGCAGCTCCGGGTGGTCCTACACACAACTGATTGAAGCTTTTTGCGGCTTTACGGTAGAGCAACAGGTGTCCCAACTCCTTTGATCATGTGGTATATATTCTTAAATAAATTTTGAAAAGCAATCTGGTTGTATCAGTGCTCAACCAAAGTGTAGAATATTTATAGTCAAAGGAAAGAGTTTTGGATTGGCCACAAACAAGATTACTTCATAAAGCATTGATTCTGGGGTTGGTTTTTTTTTTTTTTTTTTTTTTTTTTTTGTTGCAGACCTGAAATGCTATCATGACCTGTTTCCAGGATATAAATTCTCTACCATTATAGTGCTGTATTTGTGTTATTGCATTATTACTATTTTTTTAATATCACTAGAATCTAATGTGATGTTTCATCTTTGAACTGGAAAAAAGAAAAAGCCACACATTGGAGAGGTACAATTTCTATTTGTAATAAATTTTTGGGTCGTTCAAAACTGACTGTCACTCTCCCCATAACTTCTGAAAAGCAGGGGTTTGAAATGTACATTCAGTCTGTGTATTTGAAGGTAAGCCATAGTGCTGCATATTTCTTCCAGATGAAGTTGCTGCATCACATTGGGAGGATGTTACTCAGTCAGGTGTGCAGCTGCATTCATGGATAAAGTGAGAAAACATGGAAGTAGATAAACATGGGCAATGATAGACAGTTGATTTTTTTGGAGAGGTGCTTCAGAAATCCACATGAAGTTAGCAATTTAGTGGGAATGCATAACCATTTTTAAGTGTACAGTGCTCCCTCTGCATAACGGTAACTCCATATAATGAAGTTTTTATTTTCTGTTATCAATCGTTACACCACTTCCACTTTGGAGCTATAGGGTACAAGAGGCATCTCATGCTCCATATTCACCATGCTCACCTAGTAACTTTGCTCTGTTTGGGAAGCTATGTGTAGTGTGAAGTTCTCCAACAACAATAGTCCTTCAACCTTTTTCATAATTTTTTCCCGAGATTAAATCCCTCAGGAAGGAACTAAAGCTGTGAACGCGTATGTTTATAGATTACTTGAATCCTTAAAGAAACCCATCTAGACAAAAATAAGTATTCCTAACCTTGGATTCAATGACAGCATTCATTCCCCCAAAGAATGGTTTGTTGTAGCAATATGTTAACTGCTGGAATGATGGCAAAATTGCATAGACATTATGACCGTAGTATATCATTCACTCACTTCAACTTAATAAATAATTAAGTGTGAAGGAAAAAATTGTTGTGCCAAATATTTGAATATTTAGTGGATGGAGGCCTTGCATTACATAATGGGTAAGAAAAACGAATTTTGACCGGTTTCACTTTTCTGACTTTGTCAAGGATACAAATGCCTTATATGCAGAATATGGTAGAATAAAAAGAACTTGACATCATTTTTGATTGGGAAATTTGGTCAAAACAAGGTGGACCAATCGGAAAGAATAATGAAAAAATTAAATAAAGGACAAAATAGCAAAAGAAAATTACAAAATAATGAGAAATGTAAAATTACACAACAAATAAGCTAGGATAAAATAAAAATAATACAAAAATAAGATAAAATAATCATTACAGCAAGTCAGCAATGGACATAAGCATGGAATGGATGAAAGTTGTATGGGTTCGACAGATGAAATACGTTAGACTTTTAAGATTTTGATTGCTTCTAATACTGCAGTCTAGAAAGAGTCACTGGAGACATGGATGACATGGGGACATAACATCATTAGAGGCAGAGAATTTATAACCCTTGTCCAGGAGGTGGGTGGAATGTTCATATTTCTTGTTTCTTTGCATGAAAGAGGTATACCTGCCAATTTGTATGATTTCCCCCTACATTGTATGAATTTGATGTAATTGTATGGATAAGCTTTATATATTTACGAATTTTGAAAAAGCAGTCTATTAGGTCTGTGAAAAATATTATACATGAAAATTACAACACCATGATTCCTAAGTGATTACAGTTTCAGATCAGTATAATTTTCTATGCAGCCTCGATAACAGTAGCCCTTTGTCATGGTATCTAATCAGGTTAGATGCTAAATGTCCATATTCCGTACCTGTTCATATCTGGCAAACGTGCAAGCCAGGGAAGAAAAAGTATCTGCCATGCTACAAATAGCATTCTTAGCAACATGTACAATTAAGGACCGCAAATCCGAAAACCACAAATCTGGATTATAATAATTGCTTTAATTGTATTAGTGTGAAAACCTTTATTTTAAATGAAATTTAAAATAACCATCATCAGAAACTATTTAAATAAATATGCACACATGTGTTAAATACATCTGGAAAACCACCAATCCAGAAGGTTTCTAGTCCCGAGCATTCCAGATTTGCGGTCCTCCACTATAGTTAGCTTTGTCCTACCAAATGATAGCATCAGGAATGCATTGAAGGAAGGGTATGACTTACACTCTGTGTACAACTTTCCTGTTGCTGTCTTTGATATCTGTACTTTGTAATGCCCAAGGTTGATAACCATTGATACCTCCACATTATCCAGTCTATATCCTGCTGCTATACACAGTTTCGTCGTTATAGGTGCATCGCTATAACCGATATTTTTTGTTGTAATTAAGATAGGAAATCAAACTTAAGAGAAAAATCTGGTCATTATATCCGGTTGGTCGTTATAAACGATTTCGACTGTACTTAGATTAGTTATGCTTTTGTTTTCTCCTGGTAGAATATTGACACTTTCAGATAAAGTTATAATTTAATCTTTAAATGCAAATTGGCTGAAACAATTTGATTTGACTACAAGGATAATATTGATATGTGCATTTAACTTCGCTAGCACAATGAAGACTGAGTGATTTTTCAAATGATGGATTATAAATATTGAGAAATATTCTTGCTATTTGCCTACAACTAATTACCATATTTTCTGAACTATAAGTCACACTTTTTTCTAAAATTTTGGCTCCTGCAGGGCCTTCCACTAATACAGCTAATGCAACTTATATATCTCATTTATTGATTTCTTCCTTTATTAATTTCTTATGTGTGCTCATCAAGCTTTCTGATGGTTTGGAAAGCAGCATTTTCATTGGGCCTCCATCTTGACTACCTTGTAGTCTGTAAGAACACCTGGTGACAGCCTAGCTGTACTGTGTTCACGATGACCCAATTGGTAGAAGCAATGAGCATGATACACGTGGTTCCTGGTTCGAATCCATATTTTGGAATTTTTCCTTCCATTTTTTTCTGATTACTTTATGCCTAGAGCATTATCTCCAGATTCCATTTATTAATTTCTTAGTAATACACTTCTTTACTTTTTCTTGCATTTGATTTACAGTCACTCTTGTTCACCTCTGCTTGACAATAAATGCATGTGGACTTGACATTTCTCAATAATCACCATTTCCGAAACGTCATGTAGACTTGTTTTGCATAGTTGAAATCCTGGTTTCCTTCAGGCATCCTATTGCATCTTCATCTCGTTCTGCCGTGATTCACTGAAATTATACAAGTAAACAAATATAGACTGCTCCTAAAACAAAGTTCATAGTTCATAGTTCATTAGTCTTCTTCCAAACAAACTTCAAGTCTAGGTCTAAATAGAAATGCAGCAATCCCAATTTCTGTAATCTGTAAAATGTTTTATTTTCCTGTTTGCTGGTGCTAACCGGGATATGACGTCACTAACTGGATTTCTGAAACATGGTTAGTTAACCGACTCTTAACCAAGCTGTAAACGTAGTTAGGTAACTGAAGCAGGCCGCACAGTTCTGCTTGATCATGAACAAGAGTTAACCATGGTTACTTAATCGCGATTACCGTAATTTTCAGGGTATAATAAGCGTGTTATGAGGAAAACAAGTTTAAAAAATCATTACTGCATATATTATAGGCAATTGCATATAATAGGCCGTTTTCTGTTCATAAAACCAGGGATACCAGGTTTTCTCAGCAACTTCTCAAGATGACCGCCAAGCTGAGATGCCTGTTAGCACAGTGGTTTAGCAACGATTATTTTGCATGAAATCTGTAATAATGAAGATCAAAAATTAAGGCAGATTACTCTGCCATTAACTAGAAGTAACATGGTCATAAATGTAATACATGAATGCGACTAGCCTTATTGAGATAAATCAATGATATTATGGGATGCTATTCCGCCCTTTTACTGATGTTTGCTACTAATCAATCTTTATAAAGATGTGGAGACAAAACGTTTGAATTATCTATGAAATGGATATATTTTTCCCATTCATTTGCATGAGAGAGAGTACAAGAAAATAAAATTTGAATGCTTTTTTGAAACTACCCCTCCTGTGGGTGATTCAATCATGAGAATTGAGGACTAGGAAAAAGAAGAAACGATAATTAGGCTTAACAAAGGACTCAGACAATTCCGATTTCGAAGGACTTTAAATAAATTTATTTCAGATATAATGTAAGTTTAAATGTAATGAATAAATTCTGTTATATGATCATTTATTTTGAATACTTCTCATTTCTTCATTTTATGGCAGACTACTGCACATTTGAACAAATATTGCGGAGCACTCCTCGTTGCTGAATCGCTATCCTAGGTATACAAACTGCGTATTATCTGCGATTGCGTATTATTGGCAGAGTTTTTTTTCCAAAAACTTGAAAAAACAAGGGTGCGTATTTTCGACAAGGGCGCATTATACTCCAAAAATTACGGTATATATTTTTGCTATTTCTGGATACATTTTTAAGGGCCACTTCATTATCTACTTTTCTCAGTTGAGACTTCTCAACTAACAAGGGATATGCATGTAGTTGTACGATACACTTTTTCTTTGTACGCAAGCATACCTTGGAAGGGATAGCATTGCTTTCAGATGAAGCGGTTATTGTTGAGTAGTGGAAGAAAGAAGCTGAGAGCGCATTAATACACATACACACCTTTTGAACAATGGAGTATTTGTATGGCTGTATGTGCTCAATTTTTTTTGTTTTCTTGATTTATTTTGAAAGAAACAAAGTTTATCATTTTCTTATTTTGCAAGCATCAGTAGTAGCTTTAGATGAGTAACATATTTCAATTTGGTGGGAATCTTTGAGGTACATGTTCATGTACTTCCCTTGTAAGTGTTCAGCAACAATACCGGGACATTGTTATAAGCAAATGTTTCTCATCTCCACAATACAAGCCCATTGTTGCTAAAGATACTGCTGAGAATATGCACTTGAGAAAGTAGATAATGAACTGGCCCTAAGTTATCCCATTACCCCATTTCAAGGGTAACAACTTCTCCAACAACTTGCTCTATTGTGCACTGTTTTGACTATAATTTGACTATATATAGGGTGGATACAAAAATGAGCCCCCCCCCCCTGTTTTGTTTTCATAACCGAAGCAAATATGTCAATTTTGATGAATACAATGAATAGGAAGTTGTGGGTGATCTATCCCATGGTGCACTTTTCATCATCCCAAATATACAAATTAGGACATATTCAAATCCTATCTTAAAAACCATAACAGATACATGAAAAATTCCAATTGAAGACTTGTTCAGCATGTAATTTCGAACAAAACAAAAAAAAAA
>JAHWFO010002553.1:22736-34173 GCA_023313115.1 Rhysida immarginata
TATTATTATTATAAGTTGCCCATTCAACGATGCTGGTGTTACCTATTGCACTACTATTTAAATCCACTAATAAGGCTTTTTCTTTTTATTCTTTTTATCTGATTGGTGGATAAGTACCTCTTACTTGCTATATATTCTGTAAACCTGGCGTTTTCTGCTTTGTACTTATTTTATGTGGTGTTATTTCTGCTGATGGTGTTATTACTGAAACATATCAGTTGTTATTAAAACTCTTACTGTAATGCAATATCTGGATCCTATGTCTCCTTTTTTTTATATCTTGCAATATTGATTATTATGCAGCTGTTATAATACAAGGGTCGTCCATAAAATGAAGATTGATTGGGTATATCTCAACAAAAAACAAAAGATATCAAAACAAAACTTTATTTGGAACACTGCTAACTTAACACGACTTTTCTACAGAATCGCCATTGTTATTGAGGTACATCTCATAAAGAGACAAAAGTTTTCAGTGTTGATGTTATACTTATCTGCTGCCAACGACTGAAGCCACGAAGATGCCGTTTCTTTAAGCGCTTCATCTTATTGGAATTGTTCCTCTGAGAAATCCTTCATATATGGGAAAAGGTGAAAATCACTAGGTGCTAAGTCGGGACTGTAAGGAGATGGTCAAAAACATCCCGCTTGAAACATTGCAATTCTTGTTGTGTTGCTGCAGCTGCATGGGACTGAGCATTGTCATGAATCAACACAATCTCTGCAGACAACATTTCACGTCTCTTGTTTTGGATAGCATTTTTTTGAATTTGCTTTTCTGTTTTTTGAAGGAGAATGCATGTGATGCCACTCCATGGACTGTCGCTTGAATTCAGTCATTAGCAGCAGATGAGTATAACATCAGCATTGGAAAATTTGTGTCTCATTATGAGAAGTGCATCAGTAACAATGACAATTATGTAGAAAAGTAGTGTTAGGTTTAGTATTGTTGCAGATAAAGTTATGTTTTGATATCTTTCGGTTTTTGTTGAGATACACCCAAACGTTCTTACTTTTTAGACGACCCTCGTAATATGGTTTATTTCTCTTCCTCACATTCTATTCTTAAAAATGAGACATAAGCTTCGTCTGTCTGGTTAATAAGAATGCTTGAAAAAATGTGGTTGTTCCAGGAGTATCAGCAAACGTATGAGTCGGAGGGGGGATCCTAAAATCATTACAATCAGCCGGCAGACTGAGAGATCGGGTGTTGCTGCACAGTGGTAGCGTCAGGCCTTCATCACATATGCACCTTCAGGGCCACACTCTTTACCAATGATGGACAACTTGCTGGATGCCACTTTTATAGAAGTCCTCCTTTTGGCTGTTGAGGAACTGCTCCCTTAAAAGATGACCTTGTTGTGGTCTTGGAAATCCTGTCCACAAAGCAGGTTTTTCAGGCGAGGAAAAGGGAAGAAGTCGTATGGGGCCAGGTCTTGTGAATATAGCAGATTGGGCAATCTTCAAAACCCGGCTCCGCCACAACATGCATGGTCTCATGTGCGGAATGAGCTGGTATGTTGTCATGCAGAAATCAGAACCCTTTTTACATGTTTCCTGGGCACTTTGACTTAATGGGTGATAAGGTGGTCTGAGAGGACTATCATTTCCACTTGCTTTGCAATTTGTGGCTCATCACAGATGGAGGGGTGTTTGCTCCAGGGTTCATCCTCCATGCTTGTCTGGCCACACTGGAAACATCGAAGACACATGGCGACTATCTTGTACGATGAGGCATTGTCACCATAAACGGACAATAACTCCTCATGGATTTGTTTGGCGTTGTTCCCTTTCAAATCTAGGAATCTTATTATAATACAATTGTTTGGCTCACACCTCCTATTTTCTGATGGCCTGTGCCATGTTGCTTTTGATGTTCTGGTGACGTTTAACGGTACTGTACCAAATGCCAGTGGCACCACACATAATAAAAAGTGATCGTTCTTTCATGTTGATTGTAATAACTTTATGACCCTCGTATTATCAACTTGGAATAGGTCTAATTGAGAGATGTTCGGCATAGAACAAATAAATTTTTGAAACATGTAAACCCTCCCATAACATGGAACAACAGCCAGATTGGGATTGTGTGTGTAGATTGGTTACCGATTTGAAGACTAAACAATCACACCTTTTTATTTGTTAAACTGAATTATTATTGTGAGCCTATTGACTGATAAAAGTCAGCTTTTGTTGACACATCAGATGCCTATCTACCAATCATCACATAATAAATTACTATAAACTTGTTTAAATATTTATATATTCCTCATAATATTGCATTTTTTATAAAATTGTTTTCATCAAACATTACAGACAACTTGGTGAAATGTGTTGCATTGACCCAACACTGCCTTACCATCTCAATCAAGATTGTCTTTTAACTGGAATCCGTTTAATTTCACGCCTGTATTCATGTGCCCTAGAGTCTGTAGGATCTGATTTATATCCAGTCTTGCTCTATCTTCTTCAGACATCATGCCTTCCTTTCTTCAGGTGAGTTTGAACCATGTTTCATATTTTTAAGTGATTTTATTTTTAATTTTCCCCTCTAATTTTCCCCCTACATACAGTAAAACTTGTGCTAACGACCACCTGAGCTTAACGATCACTTTTGCTTGGTCCTGCAGAAAGTTACATGAGAAATCTGTTAGCGTAATGACCACTTGGCTAATGCGACCAGGGACCGGTATTTTCGATCCCCTATGTATTTAAAACTACACTTCAAAAACCTATCTATAACAACCACTTGCAACATTAGTTTATAATGACCACTGCAACCAATCAGGTCCTAAATCGAGTGCCAATTATAACACTACATTGTTCTCTGTAATCAACTAATTAGAGTCAACAGATACCAAAATGGAACCACTGGTTCTTTCAGTCTACTGATATTTTTTACTATGGCTAACAACCGGAGAGCGGTTATGAAAATCCTGTCTAAAATAATGACCGCTTCGCTTATTGTGTATGACTGTTCGTGCAGAGCGAGACAGGACTCCAAGGCCAGGGTCTATCTGGTCGATTGGAATCAAAAGGGAGGAAGAAACTGATCTCTTTAGCTGGCTGCATAATCAAATGTTTTTAATCGTAATCGTAGTCGCTGCATTTTAATGACGTAGTTTCATTTTCAAATACCCATCACAAAGCCGTCTAAAATCACCAGCACATAATTGCCCACTTATACATGGTTGTACCATACCAGGTGGCCTGTTGGTGACCGGTCAGACTTTATGGAAACACCCTAGATATGCTCGAAAAACATTTTGAAGATTTAATTTTCACTAGGAAGGCAGGAAAGTGCAAACAAAGTAGCTTAGATTCTTTTATTAAGAAATGAACATGCCTTTTTCTAATCATATTTGTTGATTGTAATTATTCTGATTGAACCTGCATATAACAACCATCTGAGCTTAACGATCACATTTGCTTGGTCCCGTGGTTGGTCTTTATAGACAGGTTTTACACCCATTAGGCAAAGTTTTCTGCAGCAGCCTGCCTTTGTATTGTTTTTATTTTGACTAAGCATATATTGCATTAAAAACATAAAATGATGCTTTTAACAAAACATAATACAATTGATCGATTACTGTAGTCCATCTCGCTATATTGGTAGAAAAACTCACGTAAGTAGTCCTTTTTGCAAATCAAATAAATGCATCTTAAAAAAAAGTGCGCTCATCTGACTTGTGACATTATGATCTTTGACCTTTCCTTGAAGTTAAAGGTCAGCTTTCGACTTTGGGGGGATAAAAATGGCTGAAGCCTTTTAAATTCCATTTCAGAAGTAAATAATACTAAAATCATTTTTTTGGACGTTTTGGACGAAAAAAAAAGGGGGAGGGGGCAAGGCATAAAGGCAAAAAAGCCCCAGTCATGTGACATAAGAGTAGTAGCATGTAAAGGGATTATTTTTTAAAAAGGTCACTTAGTCACATGAGTTCTCTACCGATACTAATTTTACTTTTAAGTTTAAATCGCAAAAATTGTGGGAAACATTTAAAAAGATCTTCATCATATGAGGGGCAACAATCTTGCAACATATCAAAAGTGTGACAAAAATTCTGCAACAGCCCACTGAAGCCTTGTAAAGAAAATATGAAAATTTATTACAAAAATGAGTTACTATTTATTTTCCCCTTACCATCAATAGAATTACTCCATTATTTAAAAATTTTTCATACTATAATTTTTCTGAACTTTATATTATTCTTTTCATTTTCATCGATTTGCACAATGGGAAAAATTTGTGTTCCAGTTGCAAATGATGTTTGCAAACCAATCATTAAAAACTATCAGAAAGGCACCTCAAATAATCAAATTGCCAAAGATGAATTCATTCATATAAAGTTGGGAGAATCATCAAAGACTTTGCAGAAACTGGAAAATGTGATCTGGCCTCCATCTGGGTGTTCAAGAAAGACTTCCATGGCCCAAAAGAAGGTATACATTAACATTTTGCTAACCTTGAGAATGGTGTAATACCGAAACGTGCGTCGGCAACGGCAATAAATATAATAGTATCCGTATCGTCGTAGACCTCTATTTATTTACATTTCTATACATTAACCCTGTTAATTCGAATCATCAGGGGATCAGATTAATATTTCACTTACAGGGATTAGACTTACGCGTTTGAATGAAAATGAGGCAAGCAGAAACATGCGCTGTACATAGTATATAAACAGTAGAGTCACAGGAATGTGACCACATCCTATTTGTAATGTCAGTGCTAAACTATCAATAATCGAAATAAATGAGGCAATAAATGACATATCATCAGCAGATTGGGTGGGTATATACGGTGTATTGTAGCCATTCGAAAAAACATTTCTGTTGCAAAGTGGTGAATGAGATACAGCTCTGAGGTTGAGGACTTCGTTCCTAACTAATCCATTATATTTAGCTACCTCTTGCTAGCACACCTTTGACAGTACACGGAGATTTGTTTATGAGAGCTGTAATTTCCCACAGTGGTATATGGGGTGTATCTGAAACCCTGTCACAAACTTTTAGGGGAGATAGTATGGATGATTCTAAGCAAACAAGTTCATATGAACATGGGTCCGAATTTGAACGATAACCGAGATATGAACAGAAATACAAATGTCGCCGTTTCTGGGACATCCCAGAGCCAGGCAGAAATGGAGCGATTTATCAGATGTACAAAAAGAAAAACCCAATGAATGCAGTTCCCTGCTAACAGTCCTGGTGCTTTCAGTTATCCCAGTGGACTCTTTGAATATCTTGTCAATGTTTTATGGTTTGTGGTGACCACTCTGTGCAGCACCCTTCGGTCTTAGTGTCCTTGACTGAACAATTGTTGTACCCTTATCTTTCCATTTCCAGTGATGTTTTGAAAGGATGATTAGCATAGATGATGTCTCTCTAACACTTTTTCCTGCAAGGTGGTACTCAACACTTACATTCCTCTCGAAGTTCGAAAGCTGCTTTCTTTGAGCCATTCCTACAGCATGCAAGCAACCTCTGTTGTGTAGTGTTGGGATGAATGACAACATTTAGATTGCATGGGAATGCCTCATTTTATGTAAAATTGGGGTGTCCCATGACTTTTGGTAAGGTAATGTATGTAATTATCAAAGTATGCAGTAAATACTTCCTTGTAACAAAATAAAATTCGGATATTTCAAATGGAACATCTTGTAGTCGTGTGGATTGCAATTGAAAACTGTTTCTCAGGAAAATGGAGAGGAAGAGCAGGTCCTGCTGCTTGGCCAACATGTATTCCTGAGTTGGTGCCAATGGATTTTTTCCCTGATGTGGTTTTGGCAAAAACATTGCGTTTCGAGAAAAGTCACTTGATCATCATTGACCAAAAAAAAAAACTAACCCTAACCGTAGAAAAAATTCCTATTGATGTCTGGAGGGCTAAAAATTGTGTACACATTGAATTACACTAAAAATAATGAAACTTTCAACTTTGTATTATCATACAATAAATTACATTCATATATTAGCCACAGTATAATAAAAGAACTTGAAAACAAACCTTGGAGTTCTTTTTTGGATACCTTGTATTTTATTAAAGTGTTATTCAGTGATTATATATATTTGTTTTATAGGTTTCTTCATCAGTGGATCTATAGTGGTATATGTGTTGATGAATTTAATGAATTTCTTATACTTCCCAATCATGAGTATTTATTGCACCGTGATTATCTTTATTGGACAAAAGGATTTGCACTTACTACTTCATCTACCTCTTTGCCTTCCTTCCTGAAGGAGACAATTCCTCTTATTTTCCTCTGTGGAAAATCATTGAGTCTACTGAAACTTTGCTGTCCACAGGTAGATAAAATAGAAATTGTGTAATTTACATCATTGAGATATTTACTCATTCTTTCATTCTTTCCTTGTTTTAATTTTTACAGCATCATTTATGCACTTCTCAGGATAATATACCATTTTTATCTCTCACTTTTTCTGAGATTGAATTGAATAATATTAAAACACAGACAATAGAATATGTGGCATCCATGGAAAGGATTGCTGTTGCCCACAAGCGAAGCCACAAACAATTAATGGAGCAAGCCGAGGCTGAAAAAGTCCTTCGTAAAGAACAAGCCTATAAAGAAGCAACTGCTAATCTTCAACGTGCCCAAAGTATTTTTGAAATGATATTTGTTTTAAAATATGCATTATAGGTGTACCCTTCTTTACAATATTCTAAGTTTTCATATCTTTGAGTTTTATCCTCAGGTTTGTTTTTGAGATTCCTGATTCACATGAACTACTTAATTCCAAATAGTAATCACTTGCTATGATGTTTATCTCTATGTTTTGTTGTAGCTTATAAATTTTTAAACATGATATAATAATTGTATGTTAATAATGGAAAATGATAGTAAAAAGGTCAAAGAGCTTTCAGCTTTTGCATTAGCTAGCATTAACAATATTTATTTGCCTTACTAAGATTTTTTTGAATTACCTATTACTAACTATATACCCGGTGTTGCTCGGGCTCTTTGTTGTTGGAAGTTTTGCAATACCTGAATGTGAACATAAGAAAAATGCTTAGAATTAATATAGTAAAAATTCATATTGAAGAATCGAGAAAAATTCTTTTAAAATGTTCCCAATGGATGGCCTCTCCAGCTGCGACCCTTTAGCAGTTCTACTCGACTTCGCTTAGTGAGTTTGATGCAGTGCCGAAGAAAAAAGGTGGAGAATAATCTAATGGGTGATCCAAAAATCAGTAGACTTTTTAAAACCTTATAATTATTAAACTATTTGCAATAAAACAATGCGGCTTGAACAGAAATGCTCAGAAACACGAAGGATTTTTGTTTAGAATGAAAAATATTTTTTTTAATATTAGTTTCATTTTTGACCAAAAGGTGGCGCTGGAGTTTCATGTAGAATACAATCTTATCTTTTGTGAAATAAGCAGATGGGTTAATTGCGCATTATCTTGGCTCTAAGGATGTTTTTTTGATGTTGCTTTAAGAAACGCTTCAACACAAGCGATTTTCGAAGATTCAAGAAACTGAATTTAAGACGAATTTAAACCTCCAGCGCTAGCATCATACTTGTTATTATTTAATTTCATCAGCACTTGTTGATGCAACCTAAAAACACGAACACCCGACTGTTGCAGAAACTTAGCCTTGCATTGATGGTCATTAATATGTATATATGTATATTGTTGGTTCGTGCATAGTGTTGATGAGATGCCTCCTATTGGTATGTGCTGCTATCTCAATATCGATTATTATCGATAATCATTTTATTTTTCGAAATCTCAGGTGGACAGTCACTGTCCACTTGCTTTGAAGATCAAGTGTGCAAAATTTCATCGCAATTGGATGAACGGTATGGGAACGCATATGGGACAAACAAAGAAACATTCATTAAAGAATACTCATGAATGTTCTGTGAGTGTTTTATCCTGTGCCATACCTCAGCTGTTCAAATTATTGATGAAAAATAGGAAAGAAAATTCCACAGCCTGGATTTGAACCAGGAACCTTTGGCTCATGCCCCCAACATAGTGACATTCATTCAAAAAACATTCATCTCAGGTAGACAGTGACCTTCCTCTTGCTTTGAAGATCCAGTGTGCAAAGTTTCATTGCAATCTGATGAATATATAGGAACGCATATGGGATAGAGACACAACGAAACATTCATTTTTTTATATCTATGTATATAAAACTAAAAGTCTGTCTGTCTTTGTATTTGTGTAGCTCCAAACCATCCTATTGGCTAATCAATGTCAGGAGGTCCAAGGTAATCAAAAAGGAATTGTTTCGATTGTTAGGACAGTATTATTGTTAAACGCAGGATGGGCAGAATTTTAATTGTTGCAGTTATTTTTATTTGTATAATAATCTTTGGATAGCGAAAACATTTTTCTTCATTAAAATGTATCCCTTCATTAAAAACATGGTTTTTACATTGAAAGGTAAAATCGTGTACCGGAACATAAAATTATATGATGACTTTTGAAACATCTGATTTTTGAAATGTCAATTTTCAAATTTTAAAAAACATTTTCATTCAGTTATTGCAACCTGCTTATCTTAAACCATTACTTACAAGTTTTATTATTCAACATAGTTTTCAACAGCAGATTATAGAATAAAGGCAAATAGCGATTAGATAAATTAGAGATTAATAGCATACTGTTTATCCCTTTTTTGATAGGTTTGCCCGCTGTTTTGGGAAGTGACCAAACCTCATAACTTGACATTCAACTTTAATGTTACCATAATAACAACACAAGTTCTGAACGCGCCGTCAATAGATGGCACTGCCTTAACTTTAAAACGCGCTTTAAGTCATGTCTACCGAACTTCACCTTAGCGCTATTGTTTGACGTGCCGGACACATCTGCTCTAGGCCCTAAGGGGTTACCTGTCATATAATTACCTGGTATTGATGTTTTTCTTCTGTGTTTTACGGGTTTAGATTTGTTTGCTTTGCGATTTGCTATTGTTGTTTGATTTCATATTGATATTAATACGTTTTGGCTATTCTCATGGACTTTGATTTGCTTCGCAATTCGGATTTTATTTTTTCCTTTGTGAACAGGTATTGTAGTTTGCTTTTATTCAAATTTTGTAAGTTTAGAGATAAACAGCATCCGTAGCGCCCGGGGGTACTTCCTGGTACACTTCCTGTCCTTCATGTACGAGTATGATTGTGTTTGTTGTTTCCCCGAATGGCCCGTGGATCATGTTTTTGACAACTGGTCGTGTAGTTTTTTTGTCAGTGTTTGCATCAAGAATTTCTGCAATAATATCGTCAATTTGGTTGGGACGCAATTTTTCTTTTAGCCACAGTAAAAGATGTACGTGGGGCAAACTGCACTTTTGCCAGTCTGGAAAACTTCCGAACTTTAGTTTCAAAAACTCGAGCATAGGATAGGATAGGATGAGCAAAAAATGATGATGCAATGACAGAACATTCGTTTAATGCTATTGAACATAAAATGGATATAGCAGACGATAAGGATAGGGAAGTGTCTATCGAAGAGGCAAAGGAGATACAGGTGTCTCCCTTGAGCCCTCTAATAAATGTCCAGTCAAAAGTTTGTGTGTTTGTTTGTATGTTTGGAAAGAGAAAGAACTACTATTGGTCATGAAATTCTGCAGCTAAAAGCCATCCGGGCATTGGAAACATCTGAACAACGGAAGCTTCGTCTAGCGCAGGAGGTATAAGAGCTTCTACGTCAAGGGCAAGGGAAACTTCGAAGGATAGATGAGATTTAAAGTATCCAGTGATATTTCCCGGTTGTGAAAATGAGTATTTTAATCTGAGGTAGGTCAATCCAACAATAGGATAAATAAAGTCCCGAGCGATGCCGAGTTTTCAGCTAGTATATACACCATATTGCCATTAATGACCGGCACTTTCGATTTTAGACGTTTTGTCGAATATCTAGATACAGTCAATTCTCGTTAATACGTAATCGTGGGGACCAAGAAATTTTTTCGTATTATTCGTATTTCGTATAAACCAACAATACTAAAAGTGTTATGAAATAAGCACGGAAATAGAGTACTTTAAGTTAGAAATAATTTTTATTCATCTCTTCTAAAAAAAATCTGTAATAACAGTTTGTTTTCGTGCTAAAACAATTTTTTTTTCTAAATCACTATTGACTTTACAATATAATGTAAATAAGTCTTCAGGAACATCCTGACTGTACAATATATAAGATTTAATTTCCTCCATCAATTCTAACATTCTCTGATTTGATGGAGCAGATTGAATTTAAATGATAAGATTTCTCGGGCAGAAGATTATAAAATAGGGCGGTTTCGTCAGCGTTGTTTCGTCACTAGAGCACGCGAAATTTTCAATGTTCAGCTGGTTTGCAAACTGGTTAGCTTTTTCTTTTAGAATATCGCCGCTAATGGGAATATTCTTTTGTCGAGCCTAAAACAAATACAGCGTACAGTACATTATAGAAAAAAAGCTTACAGTAATTTCTACAGCACTGTATTGTACATGTATACCGGAATAGAAAAAACGTTAACTTGCTTGTTTAAACCATGTTAAAAGTACCGTTTCCATGTCTTCGTGTGCTGCTTTTCGCATTCGTTTTCTTCTTTTCACACTCGATTCAGCCTGTTGTCTTATCTTTTCCGAGTTTTTAAGTATCGTTGATAATGTTGACGGTGGAATGTCAAAGTCTTTAGCAACCTACCCTTTTATAGCATTTGGTTTTTCCGCTGCATTCAGAATTTGTAACTTAAGAATTAGATCCTTTCGTTTCCTTTTGCTTGAAGCTGACATTGAATAAAATTCCTGACTGTAATAAAATTAGATAACTGCGTTGTAGCGATGAGAAAATTGATTTTGAAACGATGCCGATATTGCGCTTGTTTAAATAAAGATTTGAGCGCCATGTGACAGGTTTCAGATCTGAATAGCTGAACCAATCAGATTTCCCGTTAGTTTGAAAGCACGTGATTCAGACTTCGCGAATCAGATTTCCCGTTAGTTTGAAAGCACGTGATTCGTTAGTTTGAAAAATTCGACTAAATAACCGATATTTTTTTTATCGAATAATCGACTAAATTATCGAATAAAAAGTATCGACTGATTAAAAAAATCGAGTATTCATTTATTCGAATAATTCAGAAGCAATCACATATGAAATGACTTTGAAAATTATTTTTATTAACTTTACACTTCGAAATCTGAAATTTTATCATTAAAATTGTTCCTAAAAGGACTATTTTTCAATAAAATTATGAAATTTTCCTTCGTATAAACCGTATTTTAATGAAAATATGTTCGTATAAAGCAGAAAATTTTACATAGTAATTGCTTTCTCGGGGACGGGCCACAAAATGTCTTCTTATTAACCGGAATTTCGTATTAACCAGTTTCGTATTAACGAGAATTGACTGTAAATACTTGACGAATTATCCTGAAATTTCAGGGGTGTAAAAAGAATGTTACA
>JAHWFO010002553.1:34573-81785 GCA_023313115.1 Rhysida immarginata
TACTTATATTGCTCACTTTCCATTACATGGTCATGGTCTTTAGTAATTCTACGATTTCCTACTGTACACGAAGCTCCCGTTGTTCAGATGTTTTTCGACGCCTGGATAACTTTTTGTCTTCTCTGACCAGTAATAATTATTAAATCATGTTTGGAGGTCATCTCCAGTTTATATTTAATTATTTTTCTCTGACTAGTATTCGTTCTTTTCTTCGGTGACATTTCGATAAATATGAATTAACATGTATCCTTCAAACGATTATTAAAGAGCACAATACAGTGTGCTTTTTGATTTGAAGAGTCAAGTTGATAAATGCTTTGTTATCGGTTATGTTGTAAACTGTCATGTGAGACTGGCCGTATTCCGTATACCTAAACCCAACTTCCCTATTCTACTGGAAAAGGAAGGACAAGCTGCCATCGCATCTGGAAGGTTCTATACTGTTCAAGGGTTCCAAAAACACAAACCATCTGAATATTTGTTATGCTATTATACTCATTTCCTCCTCATTGTTAATAATTTTATGTTCAATTGCCAAGGCAGCACAACATTATGTCACTGCATCATCTTGAAGATGTTATTGCATCATCATACATCAGTTTCCATGGCAACAATATTTTCCGACTCTCTTCTGGGGTGGCAGTGGATGTACATGATCGTTTGCTCTGCGATCCCAACAATCTGAGTGGGCTTATTAACTATTTGGTAATCTATTGTTGCAATTCACACTTTGCTCTTGATGTCTTGAAGCAAAACTTAGCCATACTTCATTTTGTGTGGTCTGGCAGTCACCGTTTCTTCTATTGACACGCTTGTATCATCAAGGACCACCTGGGAACTTGATGACCACTTGGTCACTCACCACTTGCTCAGTTTCTCAGTAGTCTGCTAACTTTTCATTATCTCCTGTTACTGTTCATTTTTAAAGATTTTTCAAGAAAATGTTAAGTTCTAAGAACTATCAATTCTAAGAGAAGCCCCAACAACAGGGATTCTATAAATTCAATTTTGTTTCATAATTCTCAGAGGTGGAATGGAATTTTCATTCTTAATGAACCTTATTTATATTGCACAAACTTTGCCTTGCATTGTTGGTCATGAGATTCCTCTTATTAATTTGCCTTGTTGTCATCATGAATATCAATTTATTTTCGATAATTATTTTTTTTGAAATCTGAGGTAGACAATGACCTTCCTCTTGCTTTGAAGATCAAGTCTGCAAAATTTCATCAAGATCAGAATAAAACTGCGGATTTGTATAAGAAACAAACAAACCCTCAAACAAATATTCTTCTTTATTTACACTGAGTTAGCAAAACTCATGGGATAATAATATCTGGTCGGGCCACCTCTGGCCCTGTGGAGTGCAGCAATACGGCGTGGTAGTGAGTCTGCAAGTCCCTGGTACACTTCTGGAGGCAGTTGACACCAGATAGTCTGCAGAGCCGAAGATAGTTGCTGCCCGTTCGTGGGCGGATGATCCAGTGCCAGGAACCTGACTTCAACAGCATCCCAGATATGCTCGATGGGATTCATGTCAGGGCTCCGGGCTAGCCAGCTCAGTCGTTGGACCTCTCCTGCATGCTCCTTGGACCATTCGCGGACGACATTGGAGCGATGTGGTGGAGCCTTGCCATCTTGAAAGACTGCTACGTCGTCAGGGTGTAGAAATGCCAAAAACGGGTGCAGATGGTCTCCGATGAGTTGACGATACCATGGACCATTCAATGTTTGGTCCAGGATAACCAGAGGGCCCATTCCAAACCAGGAAAATGCACCCCAGACCATCACTGACGCCCCACTATCCTGCACCACCACCTGTTGGCATGCAGTATCCATCGTTTCGCGAGGTCTGCGTCACACACGGTGCCTCCCATCAGCGTGGTACAGTTGATATCGTGACTCATCCTTCCATATGACGTTACGCCACTGTTGCAGAGTCCAGCCAAGATGGTTGCTGGGAAATGCACGCCAGAGTGTCCGATGACGCTGGGTAAGCATTGGCACCTGTGTAGGGCGACGGCTGCCCAACCCGAGGGCATGCGGATTCCGACGGATTGTCCACCGAGAGACGTTTCTAGTGCGGCCAGTATTGAACTGGTCTGTGATTTGCTGCACTGTTGTGCTCCTGTCACTCTGAATCATTCGTCCCAGGTGTCGCCGGTCACGATCATTAACCTCAAAAGCTAAATTAAACCTCCAACTTGGTTAAATAATAACTCAATTACTACAATATAGAGCGAAGGGACTATCCATTCTAAGAAAAATCCGAAAGACAGGAATTTACCTCTTCACTGAAAAAATCCATTCTAGGTGATATACCGGGACTTGATTTACCAAAAAAAAATTTTTTAAAGGCTCAAAAGGGATGTACCTCTCCAAGGATGCCTTCTAGTCTAAATAATTTTTTACTCACGTATGCCTTCTAGTCTAAATAATTTTTACTTTAGATGTACACTTGTTGCAGTTTCCTTTCTTCTTTCGATGTCTTGAAGCAAAAATTGGCCATTCATCACTTTGTGTAGTCTAGCGGTCGCCGATTCTTCTATTTACTTGCTTACCATTTGCTCAATACAGCACGGAGCTAAAGGATTGCTTCCTCTATCGTCTTTCACTCTTTCTCAATAGTCTGCTAACTCATTATCTCCAGTTACTGATCATTTTTAAAGATTTTCAAGAAATTGTTAAGTACTAAGAATTCTAAGAAAAGCCTGAATAACAGGAATTCTCTGCATTGAATTCTATATTGCACAAACTTTGCGTTGCATTGTTGGTCATGAGACATATATTGTTGATCCTTGCATAGTGTTGGTGCATTGCGTGTTGACAACATTGTTGATACCTATTGTTGCACAAACTTTTATTTGCATTGTTGGTCATGAGTTATACAGGGTGAATACAAAAGTCTGAACTCCCCTTTTATTTTTTGAACCGAAGCAGATATGTCAATTTTGATGAATCCAATGAATGCACTTTTCATCATTCCAAATATGCAAATTAGGACACATTCAAAATTTATCTCAAAAAACGTAAGGGATGGAGAAAAAAACCCAATTGCAAACTTGTTCAGCATAAAAAAACAAACAAAACAAAAAAAAAATCATCCAAATCGGGCCAACCAATCACCCACAATCACATGGTGAACTGTTTGTAGCTTACAAACAGTCACACTGCACAAACAAGTTACTTCAAACAGTTTAAAAAAAAAGTTAAATCAACAAAATGCTCGATGTGACGATCGTGAGCACCATAATACAATTGGGCAAGGAACCTAACTGACGCCAAAACATCGGCAAGCATGGCTGGTGTCACTCCTCGGCACGCTTCCTGGATTCGTTAAAACCAGATCCTCCAGTGAGGCGGGCTGCGTAGCATAAACCTTGTCCTTCAGGTATCCCCACAAGAAAAACTCAAGTGGTGTAAAATCAGGGGAGCGGGGTGGCTAACGAACTGGTCCTCCTCGGCCAATCCATTGTTGTCCAAACATCTCACTTAGACGCTCGCGAACGACCAATCCGTAATGTGGAGGAGCTCCATCATGCTGAAACCGCGTGCGCTGATACGAGGCCAATGGCAAATTGTCAATGAAGTCTGTGACTACCACGTTGAGAATTTCAGCCCGGTAGCGTTTTGCAGTCAGTGTTCCATCGTAAAAATACGTTCCAACCGCAGTGTCATTGTACAATCCGCACCACACATTGATTCTCCAGTTCACTTGATGAGTTGCTTCTCGCAGACATCGTGGGTTTTCGTCTGCCCAATGATGATGGTTGTGTCTGTTGATAACTTCATCCCTGGTGAACTGTGCTTCATCTATCCACAACACCTCATGAATGAAGTTTGGATTGTCATTCAGGATAACCATGAATATCGATTTTTTATCGATATTATTATTTTACCGAAATCTGAGGTAGACTGTGACCTTCCTCATGCTTTGAAGGTCAAATATGCAAAATTTCATCAAGATTGGAATAAAACTGTAGATTTGTATAAAAAACAAACAAACCCACATGTAAGTAACCAGTTGCAGAAGGTGGCCCTAGCAACATAATCCAATGGCAGTAACTCCTGGTGACAATGAATATGGTATGGGTGAAAATGATATGCGTGTAGAATGTTGAGAACAGTTCTCTGATGGCATCCAACATCTGCAGCAATTGCTCTGCTGCTTGTGAGGGGATTTGCAGCAACTGCAGCCAGAACTAGTGTTGTTGTATTCTCGTCGCCTTGTGCACTTGGTCGTCCTCGTTCTGCTTTAAAATTCCCCTTATCCTCGAATCTTTGAATAATGTGATGCATTGTTTGACGAGATGGATGGCGTTTGTTAGGGTATCTGTCTCGATACAACCTAACTGCAGCATGTAGGTTTCTCCTTGCCTCTCCGAAGCAGAAAATCATGTTGCCATTTCCGGAACAGTGTAGCTTGCTATCCTGGAATTGTTCTGTCTTCTGTGTGCTGAAACATGCCTTTTATTTGCTTTTCCGCATGAAAGTGAATGTGAGTATGATAATTTATGTTAATTTTTTGATTTGCATGCTTTATATGGTGGAAATATCAATATTCAGTTTTCCTTGTGCCGTGTGACTGTTTGTAGCTTACAAACAGTCACGCCACGTGATTGTGAGTGATTGGTTGGTCCGATTTGGATGATTTTTTTTGTTTGTTTTTTATGCTGAGCAAGTTTGCAATTGGGTTTTTTTCTCTATTGTTTGCTCGACCAATCCACCGCGTGTAATCCTCAAGTGTAATCCTCAAGTTACGTAATGCTATGTGTAACAATAAACTTCCAGAGTTTTTTATAACAATCCGTGTGTGGTGTGTCTATATTCTGAATACAGTTGATGAAATAAATTTTTAAAAGTGTGAAGTTCTTTTGTAATCATCCTATATTCTTCAGGTGCTAACTCAATGACAGCACGAACATATGGTCCTTCGAGCCCCCTTTATAAACCAACCCTACAGTAATGCCAGTCAAAACGAAAAGTGTGTAGCAAATTGTTGAAAAGAATATCTGCTCATCAATAGACGCCCATAAAGATAGTAGGCGAATCAGTCATTCAGCAGAAAATATAAGAACTATGAAAGCAAAAACCTCATCAGGTTCAAGTTCCAAATCAAGTCGAGTCCATCGGGAACTCAAACATGCGGAAGAGTTGCACGAAACTGAGAAGAAAAAAGAGGAAATTCTTCTAAAGCAGCTCCAATGGGAGGAGGCCCTGGCGAAAAAAAGGAGTTTTCTGATAAATGCAGAAGAGGAGGAGGAAGAAGAAGAACTGGATGACGGAAAAAGTATATTTTCGCAGTCATATTGGAGTCAGACTTTCCCTGATGATAAGGATATTCAGATACAGCAGTGGTTGGATACGCCATGTAAAAACACAGGAGGTGAAGCGTTGGAAGCCCTGACGAAAGCAATTATGCCAGTGATTACCCAAGCAAAATGGATACGATGATATGAAATGCTTCACCGCCCGTCAAGTTTCTGGAAAGGAATTGCCTAATTTTGGAGGCGAACCAGAGGAATGGTTGCCGTTCTATTCACAACCGATGCACTCCACTAAGATATGCCACTACACAGACGAGAAGAATGTCTCAAAGGGCTTTCAAATACAGTCGATGCTTATCACTACATGTGCGTTTCACTAGATTATAGATGTATTAAAAAGATGTTTTGGAAGACCGCAAGTTATCAAAAGACTCGTGGAGAAAGCGAAGATTGTAGTGGTGAAGAATCGATCCTTGATTTTGCAACCGTGGTGAAGAACCTATATATGACTGCTGAATCATTCCAGTTTCCACACTATCTACAAAACCCCAGTAGGTGGCTTATAGCGAAGCTACCTACTCTTTTGAAATTAGAATGGGCTAAAGCATCATTACAGAGTCCGGAAAAGGACGTGAATTTAATAGATTTTTCAAATTTTCTGGATGACTTGTCAATGGCCAATTCTCGGTTGGATGTATCGAATAGCACTACCCATGGTGAAAAAACAAGGAACAGCAAAGACAGAAAAAGAGAATCATCCTTAATGATCAATGAAAAAAGTTCCCTTTGCATTGCCGGTTGCAAAAGAAGACTCTATCTGGCAGTGTGTGATCGTTTCGCTAAGCTTACCATCCAAGAAAGCTGGAAATTAGCAAAGAAAAGCGGAATATGCTATGGGTGTCTTGAAGGTACAGACCAGATGAAGAATTGCAGCATGAGAATTCACTGCGAAGTAGATGGATGTAAGAAAATTCACCATAGGCTGCTGCATGATAGTATGCGAAGATTGCAGGAAAACCAAAGGTAGGATTAGTTTACGGGTCAGAAGTCAGTCAGCCGAGGTCTAGCCAAGAATTGGGGAATTCGTTCAATTTGAATGGAGGAACGGTAAACTCCCAAGAATCAGGCCAGAGACCCGGAAATGATTCATTGAATCTGAGAGACTTTTCAGGATCTACAAGGAAATGGCCAGGTGAACAAATCTTGATGAGAGTGATTCCTGTTAGGCTCAGGGGTCCTACTGAGGCCATTGAAGTTAATGCGCTTATGGACGAAGGTTCGTCTGTGAGTACAATTGACAGGGACGTAGCTGATCGCCTAGGATTAAAAGGAAAGAAAGCTGCTTTAAGTCTTTCATGGATGAATGGCACCAGCGGAACAAATTTGAATTCCAGGAGACTTACTCTAAGAATCTCCGGAGTCGAAGGCTCGTTTGAAGTCGGAGAGACGCCATCAGAGTACAAGATCGCCAATGTGCGAACCATGAAGAATCTGTTTGCCGGCTCAACATTTAGATCCTTATGAATTGAAGAATCAGTGGTCTCATTTGAAAGAGATGCCGTTTGCAGCCTTGAAAAGAACAAGACCAGTCATCTTGCTAGGTCAAGACAACATTCATTTAACTGTACCAAGATTCATAGCAGAAGGAGTGGAAAATGCACCAGTCGCAACTCTAATTTGATAGAATCATGGCTGCCGCTGATGAAATAAAGGTTATACTCGCTCATTAAAATGAAATTACTATAATTATTTACACATTTGATTAATAAATTTATAAAAGTTTCATTAAATATATTAAAATAATTTAGAAGGTTATATAAATAATGTAACTGGTATCTAAATTACTATTTAAGATACTGTGGGATGCTAAAACGAAGTAGTTCGATCTTTTTTTTTTGTTCTATCCAAAATTACCGAAAATGGTTTTTTCAAAAAAAAAATGTTGTTTCAGGCCGCACTCCCGAAATTTTCGATTTTTTTGGGTTTAGAGCCGCGGCCTATATTCGAAAAAATACGATAAGTATAAATATTGCTAATGGTATCCTTATTTCTGCATTTGTTTATTCCTCTGTTTTTCAGCAGTTTGCTAATGAAATACAGTACTGGTCCAGAAAGAAATGATCAAAATTGTAGATAATTTAAAAACTAAATGGAAATATACTATTTCTGTGTCCATGAGAATTTTTGTTGAACCTGTATGGATGTTCTAGTCATCATGTGATCGTCTTTCAACACGAACTCAATTCTATAGGACCTCATCTAAGTATTTTCTAATAAAAGAATGTCACTTTATGACCAAATACTGCATACAAGTTTGCCAAATTTTCTTATGAACAACACAGTTTTTATTTTCGTCAGATTGTCCCAAGAGTCAAATTTTCATTTTCGATATTATTTTTATATTTATAAATGTTTACAAAAAAGCTCTTGCCATTTTTATAAATCCTTATTATGTCATGAACAGCAAAAGCTATTTTGATTACTTTATACTATATTTTTTTTAATTTACAGAACGGTTGGAAGATGAACGGAAAGAGCTGCATACCAGAAAAAGACAGCAAATGGCTCAGCTTCAGGAGCAAATTGAAATAGTTCGAGTGAGAAGAAAGTCAGAACGCGAGCAACAAGAAGCCGATGAAAAGGCTTGGGAAGAAAAAGAACGTGTTAAAGCCGCAACATCTGAAGAAGCGATTAGGTTAAAAAAATCTTCACAAATATCCCTGAAATGTTCAAGTTGTTATGGAAATCTTTAGTTTTGAATTATGATTATAGTTATAATTTTCCTGTGTGAATTTAGAAATTTTGAAAGACAGCAATCTCAAAATTCTTGCCAAATATCTATGCAGCAAATGAAAGGAGACTGCCAGGCTGAAGTACAAACCAATCTCAATGACTCTATAACGTCCTTACAAACTGAGAAAAGTGATGACCAAATGCTTTTGAGTCCTGACCAAGGTAAGGGTTTGTTTTGAATTGTTACTTGAAGATAAATAAATATAGTTTGAAAATCTCTTTCAAATTTAAAAAATACAATAAACCTCTAGAGGTAAAATATATACAGGGTGTTTACAAATTTTGTGTACAAACTTTTAGGAGCGGTAGAGGACCTTATTTTGCCTTTAAACTGTTGATCACAAATGAATCTTTGATACATAAAAAAAATTATCAAACATTATGTATCTATAACAGCTGCCTGAGACTTCCTCATAATATTGTCTCTCTTGTTAATGTATTTCCAGAAAACGGAGAAATTAGAAAACTTTAAATACTGATGGTCACAACGTTTTTAATAAGCAAATACTACATGTTAGTAAAATTATAAAAAAGTATTCAATCTGTTGACCATAAGGAGCAATGCATGCTTTGCAGCATCTTGTCATTGAATTTCTGAAATGGCCAAAAATTCCTGCAGTGTCTCTTACATGGTCACTTGCAGCCATAATTCATGCTACCAGCTCCTCTTCCAGAAACAACAGGAGTATCGTACACCACATTCTTCAGTTTGATAAGAAATTATCATGACTTCCATATCTTCATAATCTAAAATCGAGATGGCTACAAGCTATGAATGTTTTGCACTCGATATCCGCTACTAAATGGGGTGCTGCTAGGAAGATGCTCTTATTCCTATATGGCTCCCTAGTTAGGTCTAAATTAGACTATGGAAGCACTGTTTATGCCTCAGCTTCAAAGAGTACTTTGAAGATGCTAGATCCCGTTCATAATCTAGGTACGTATATAAGAATTGCCACAGGAGCCTTCTGAACAACCCGGTAGCAAGCCTTTATGTCTATGCTTTCGAGCCCCCGCTATGGTTTAAAGAGCCAAACTCCTCCTCAAGTATGCTCTCCGTATTCATGCCGAAACTCGGCATCCAGCATTTGCCTGTTTGTTTGGTGGCCCCCCCCCCCCCGTCATGATTTTAGATGTATTAATTTGTTTCAAAACCTTCTGGAGAGCCTGAACCTCTCACTTCCAACCATGCATAGCTGAGAGGTCATAGATGTTCTTCAGTGGATTCTTCCCCCAACCACACATAAATTACAACTTGTTCGCTGAGAAAAAATCAAATTTTATGAAAGCTGAAATTAGGGCACTTTTTAAGGATTTTCTAGAAACCTTTCCAGATGGTTTCTACATACACACAGATGGGTCCAAATCAGAGGACGGTGTTGGCTGTGCGCTCCTTATAGATAACTTGGTTTTTTCTTATCATTTGCCAAACGAATTTTCCATCTTCTCTGTGGAATTGTTAAAGGGCTAGAATTTTCTTTTAAGTATCCAAATTCCAATTCCTGGATATTCTCTGATTCTCAAAGTGCATTGCAATCGTTGGAATCGTTCAATTCTGATAATCCTTTTGTTCAAAGAATCCAGGAATATTATATAAGAGTAGGAGTTGTAATTTTTAATTATTTATCCAATCCAGGAATATCTTTATTGCCTGGATTCCCAAGGTACTAGAATTTATTTTGTTTGGTTCCCTAGTCACATGGAAATCCAGCAAAATGAACAGGTTGATAAGGCTGCAAAAGACGCTATTATTCAATTACTGATCTCTGAGTTACTTTCAATCCCTGAACATTTGTTCCCGGTGATCTACAAAAAACTAGTACCGGTATCCGTGTGGCAGGAATCTTGGTCTCTTAACCCAGAGAATAAATTATTCGAAACAAAGTGTGACATTACCCCGTGGTCCTTACCTTGTCTAACACAATAGAGCACCAGCCCATTTCAGTACATCTGTACAACATCACTTAAACAATACATTTCATGATTGACGGATTGGTAGAGGAAGACAAGTTGCATTTCCCTTAAAAGCCTGACCTAAACCCTTAGATTTCTTCTTCTGGGAAACTGAAAAATGTGGTTGGTTGGTTGGTTTGTTGGTTGATTAAAATTTTAGGGCGTCGGCTGCTATGGCCATTTTGCACCCGACAAAAAGGTTAACTAAGCACAGTTTATAGCCCAGAAGATAATAAAATAGGCGAATTAAAAAGGTATAGCAACTATAAAAGGAATGACTATATGGATTTAAAATCACCGATGGTTTCAAAAACTAAAACAAACTTAATAAAAATGATTAATGTATAAAGGCAGTAAATAACAATATACATAATGGTCAGAAATATACAATGCAACAACAGTAAAAGGATGAATATACGATTTTAAAAACATGAATAATTTTTAAAAACCGAATTAATTAAATATAATTTTTGTGACATGATTCTTTGGACAGTCACGGGAACCTCCTCAAGCAACTCTGGGAAACTTGTAAGAAGATTTCATCGCCATTTAAACGTTCTGGAAGCAAGTACGGTCCGATAACATGATCATTTAGAATCGCTGCCCAAACATTAACACCGAAATGTTTGGGCTGGGATTTAAATTCATGAACATAAATAATTAAATATACACTGCAGATGATCTCCAAGCATGATGTAATAATTTTTCGATAGATTATTATCATTATCTCTCTCCTGTGCATGGCTTTGAAATTTTTGTTTCTGTATCAAGGATTCATTTGCAAACCCCCAGTTTATTCAAATTAAGGTATTCTACCACTCTAAAAGTTTGTACACAGAGTTCGTAAAGACCCTGTAGAGGGTTGCCAAAAAAGTCTTTCTAACATTATAAAATTTTATTACAAGGAAATCATTGCCGCTATGGTTGTACGGTTGATCAGAAGAGAAAGACCAACTCATTAAGATTTTTTTTAAATATCAGTAGTATTGATGACACTATTGTCCAGATTGTCCTTCTTCTCAATGTGCCAAGATCAGATATATGTGTTGCAAACACTCTGTTCTTGACATGCAGAATTGGAAGGGCTTCGTTACAATGTGTTCAATCCTCACTGAGGGGGGGGGGGGGGGGTCGCCCTCTTTGCAGAAGAGAGCTCACACTCCCTATTTCCTTAAAATTTGTGCACCACATAACAATGCTATTGTAATCGGGTGGTGATATTTCCTCCTAAAATTAACCTGCGCAGTGATTGCTGACTTGATTTTATGGTACAGATTACCCCGAGTAACTGGAACTGAAGTTGGAAGCAAGTGGAGCCAGAAACTATGGGCACAACTTGACAAGACGAACGACAGGAAACCACTAATCCACATAAGATATTTATTAAGACATATGTGGATTAGTGGTTTCCTGTCGTTCGTCTTGGGAACTGAAGTTGTTATGTTGAATTAAACTATTGTTCCCGCCCCAGTCTCCATCCGCTGCTATCCACCCGCATCCGCGTAAGGGTGACTAAAGCCATGGACCTTTTATATAAGATGAAAGAACGCCTCACTGGAGAACTGTACGATCTACAGCTACCCCTGAAGCATTAATTAGGGAAAATTTCACCTATTAATTCGAACATAAATTTTATATAAAACCACTCGAGTCGAGCCAAATATGCTTAAATTTTGGAATATAATCCTTATCTAAAATATCAATAGAAATAATGTGGATAGTAACAATGGAAAACTTAAGAATAAAATAAATCTCTTTAACTATAACAAAGTAAGAATTGAAAGCCTTGCTTTCATCATTCAGCAACCAAGGAGAACCTTGAGATAACCTGAGAGAACTGACTTGGGACAGAAAAAGCTGAATATATGTAACGAAAGAGAGCCAATTAAGACAAAGTATTCAACTTCCCATTAATGATTAGGTAACTGAGTCACCCATTGGATCAGCGGAGATTTACCAATAGGGTCCATGTCTGAGTTGAGCAATAATTTTTTATCTGTTTTATGAATAGCTAAGCTTTCGAAGGCGTCCAGAAGGTGTTTTTTGTTTATTGACTTAATCAATTTTACATTATCTCATGAAAAATCGTGGCTGGTTTCCAAAGAATGTTTGGCTATGGATGACTGATTACTCCTTCCGAATCTTCTTGTGCTAAGTGTTTTTTGAACCTAATTTCGATATTGCTAAAAGTTTGTACTTTGTAAACCTTTGGGCATTGTCCTCCCTGGTAATATCCAAGCGACTCGAACCCAGATTCTCCATGTAGTCTAGCCACCTGGTTCTAGGCCGACCCCTTGGTCTCTTACCCACCGGCTTGGAAAATAACAACTGCTTAGGAAGACCAGTTTGCGGCATCCGTATCACGTGGCCATACAAACGCAACTGAGGTCTCTCAATGAGGAATAGTAGCGGCTCAACACCTAAAGATTCCCTTATTGTGCTGCTGTGCACTCTATCTAGTAGGGTAATACCTGCCACACCTCTCAGAAATCTCATTTAGGCTGCTTGTACCGCGATCGCACTCTTTCGGTCATTACCCAAGCCTCATGACCATAGGTGAGAATGGGGACAAAGATAGATTTGAAGACGGAGAGCTTAGCTTTGTTACCCAGCTCACGTTTCGTTACCACGGATCGCCACAGTTCAAGTCTGACACAGCTTCCTGCACCGATCCGAGCATCCAATTCTTTCTCCTGCCGTCCATCACTTGTGAATGCAATCCCGAGATACTTGAATTTTTCACCTGTCTCAATGAGGCTCCCCTAACATGGAGAGCGCACTGAGCAGGCTGTCTTGAAAGGACCAGGACTTTGGTTTTAGCCACACCGATCTTCATCCTAGCTTCTTCACATTTGGCTGCAAACCGGTCTAGTGCATGCTGAAGGTTCGTGCGAGAAGACCCAAGGAGGACAAGGTCGTCAGCAAAGAGCAACCTCTCCACCAGGCAGTCGCCGACACAAACACGCTTATCGCCTCGGGTGCCCCTGTCTATCCAGTCCATAAAGATAATGAACAAGAGGGGCGACAGTACGCACCCTTGGCAGAGTCAAACACCTACGGTGAACGGTCTTGATTTAATGCCATTTGTCCGGACACACATCTCAGAGCTTTTGTACAGAGACATGATAGCAACCAGTAATTGCCTATCCACTCCATACTCTTGCAACACTTGCCAGAGCTTCTCCCGAGGAACTCTGTCATATGCTTTATCGAGATCGACAAAGCAAGCGTAGACCTGTTCTGCATACTCCCAGGATTTCTCAAAGAGTTGCCTTAGAGCAAAGATGTGATCCGTCGTGCTTCGGCCAGGTCGGAAACCACACTGCTCCCCCGACAGTTTGGAGTAGACTATTTCCCGACTTCTCTTCTCCAGACACTTAGCGTACACTTTCCCAGGAATGCTGAGCAAAGAGATGCCTCAAGAGTTGTTGCAATCTCTCTGATCTCCCTTTTTGAAGATAGGGATCACAATTCCTGTTTGCCATTGCTTAGGGGCCTGTCCAGATATCCAAGCAACCTGACACACTCGAGTCAGCCACAGGATACCATCCTGATTTAAGGCCTTTAACATCTCGTACCGGATTTCATCATCACTTGCAGCTTTGTCAGTCTTCAGTGACTTAATTGCCCATCTGACTTCTGTTTCAGTGATACTACCGTGACTATTCTCCGCTCCTCATGTGCCTCAGTTGTTGCTGTCACCGGATTAAGAAGAGATGCAAAGTATTCCTTCCACCTATGCAATACGCTCTCCTCCATTTTCAAAGCCTCCCATCTGAACTCTTAATAGTTTGTGATGAAAGGGACTTCTTTCCACGGAGGCGGCGCACGGTCTGCCCGAACACCTTGTTTGCCGAACCATAGTCTGCCTCCAATTTCTCCCCGAACTTCTCCCAGGCCTTGGCTTTAGCTGTTGATACTGTCTTTGCTGCTGCTTTTCGCACCTCAGTGTACCGCACTCGACTCGAAGTTGACTTATTTGCAAGCCATAGCAAATAGGCTTCCTTCTTTGCCTTGACAGCTTCTTGGACTTCACCGTTCCACAATGCAGTCCTTTTCTCACCGCCCTGCACCACACTCAGCCGCTTACGACCACAGCACAATGCAGCCGAAGTAATCCCAGCAGTTTTAAACAAAGTAAGCCGAAGTAATCCCAAAGTAATCCCAAAGTAAGCCGAAGTAATGCCTCTTCAACAGTACCACGATCACTGGGTAGTTCTTTGAAACTTGAAGATATGTTATCCTCACAGTTCTATCCTCCAATGCCTCCCATTTGATGTGCCAAGTTTGTCTGAACCTAGTATTTCGCTTGGTTGGCATGGATTCAGAGAACCTTAAAGTGCAGACAACAAGGTGGTGATCAGTTGATAGTTCTACCCCTCTTCTCACACGAGTATCCAACACTGATCGGAATAAGTCAGCTGAAACGATTACAAAATCAATCAGTAACTTCTGGTCCATTGCCTCCCTGTACCAGGTATATACTTATGGACATCCCTGTGCTGGAAGAAGGTGTTTGTGATGGAAAGTCCATTGTTGCAACAGAGATCCAGCAAGCACCTCCCATTCACATTTAATTCGGGGTCACCCTTCCTCCCAATCACACCTTTCCACGTTTGATCATCAGCCCCTATGTGTGCATTGAAGTCGCCCACACAGTCTTCCACCTAAGGGGGTCCAATCTGCAACATAATCTGCCAGCTGGGGACTTGTGAGTATCCCCACTCCCACCTGGGCAGTCATGTTAGGGTCGACACCAGAGTAGAAAAGCTTCCACCCTCCTTCTAAGTCCACAGTTCCAGAACCCGGACGTTTCGTACAGGTAATACCTATGATATCCAGTCGATACCGTTTGGCTTCCTCCACTAACTCTGATTCCTTTCCTGTCATGGAGAATACGTTCCAAGTGCCGATTGACTGCACCCGTTGTCGCTTTACCCGTTTCTCCTCCTGGGTAAAGGCATGTGCTGCCCCCGACCGTTTCCCCAAGTACATAGCAAGTGCACTGGTGGGGCTTCTCGGAGGCATTGCTCTGAGATAACAGCCGGGAGACTGTCGACTATTTTTCAAACGAGAGCCTCTGCCTAACTCCCGAACGTGGGTACTTTAACCTGCGCCACACACGATGCAGTATGAATTCTCTCATTCGTCGACATCATGAGATATATGTTTGTTTGGATACTCTTCGTCTCACTTCTCAACCATGACCTTTCTGGTAAGGGTGACCCTAAAGTAGCAGTGCTACAACGAGCATAGCTCCAGAATCCCTGAAGCACCCAAACCCCTGACCCACGGTAAGGGTGCATCCGCTCAGGGGAAAGACTTATTATATGGTAGGGAAATGGTTCTTCTCTTATTTTTAGTTTTGTTAAGGGTAGTGATGTCATCTATGGACTTATTGAATTTTCTCTTCCTGATCAGATCTGTGATAGTATGTGTGCTGTAGCCATTATTTAGTGCAATTCTCTGGATCAACAAAACCTCTTTCTTGAAACAGGATTCACTGAGCGGGAGATTGATTGCTCTGTCGATCAGGGAGATGAATGTGGACATTTTCTGGTTCCAAGGGTGGCTGGAGGCACTTGTGATGTAATTTAAGCTGTTGGTAGGTTTAAGATATACGTCAAACGATAGAGAGCCTTGATTCCTAATAATCATGACGTCCAGGAAAGGCAACTTTTGGTTGTCTTTTAATTCAACCGTAAATTGAAGACTGTTGTGAAGAATATTAATATATTGAACAAAATCATTGACCTCACAAATATTAGTGTCAAAAATTGTTAAGATATCGTAGACGTAACGATGCCAGGTCTCGGGAAAATAAAAACCCGACGTCTTCAGGATGTCTTCAAAACTCTTTAAAAAGATCTCTGCTAAAATATGGCTAAGGCAGGAACCCATAGGTGTGCCGTCTATCATTTTATAAAGCTGGCCTTTAAATTTAAAGATATTATTGTTGACACACAACCTAGTTGGTCTTAAGCATTCGTTCAAAATATTTTGAGGGACGTTATTCTTGTGCAAGATATCGATTAAAAAGTTGATAGTTTACGGAATCGGGATACTCGGAAACAAGGAAATGATATCGAAGGAGACTAAGATTTTCCCTTCTTTAATTACCTTATTCTTTAATTTATTAACTAATTCAATACTGTTGCTAACTGAACTATCAAACTCTGACAATTTTAATGTTTTCAAATAATCTGCTAAAAATTTTGAAACTCGGTAACTGGGAGAGTCAATGTTAGACAATATCGGACGCATATTATTTCCGGGTTTGTGGATTTTTGGTAACGTATATAATCTGGGTAAAGTTGGGTTACTAAGAATGAGTGAAGAGGCACAGTTTTGAGGAATGAAGTTAGGACTATTCTTGATCATCTCTTTGATTTGACTTGATAACGGATATTTGTTGATGACCTCAAAAGGGCCATCAGCAATCAAGGTGTCCACTCTGGCAAAATAATCACTTTTCTTAAGGACGACAGTACTGTTACCTTTATCGCTTTTGAGAAAAAGACAATCTTTCTCTTTGAGAGTTTTAATGGTCTTGTGATAGCGATGCTCGGTGTTGTATAACTCATAGTTTTCCCAAATGTGAGACAAGACCTTGGCACATTGTTTCCTGACGGCTTTTTTTCTGATATTTCTGGTAAAAACTTAATCCCCCCTTCTACACAACATACTTACTGTTGGATGTCACTCTGTTTATTTCTGACTGCGAATTTCAAACCATTAGCTAAAAGTTCTGATTCTAAAAACACGAGCAGTACGAGGCTATTTGCTCCCAATGCCTAAAGGTTTACAAAGGACAAACTTTTCGCAATATCGAAATCAGGTTCAAAGAACACTTGCACATAGAAGATTCGGAAGGAGTAATCAGTCATCTATAGTCAAACATTCTTTGGAAACCAGCCACGATTTTTCGTTAGATAATGTAAAATTGATTAAGTCAATAAACAAAAAAGCCTTCTGGACGCCTTCGAAAGCTTAGCTATTCATAAAACAGATAAAAAATTATTACTCAACCCAAACATGGGCCCTATTGGTGAATCTCCACTGATCCAATGGGTGACTCAGTTACCTAATCATTAATGGGAAGTTGAATACTTTGTCTTGATTGGCTCTTGTTCGTTATATATACTCATTTTTTTCTGTCCCAAGTCAGTTCTCTCAGGTTATCTCGAGGTTCTCTTTAGCTGCTGAATGATGAAAGCAAGGCTTTTGTAAAGTGCTTCCAGTATCAGGTTGTATTTTTTCAGTTCTTACTTTGTTGTGGTTAAAGAGTTTTATTTTATTCTTAAGTTTTCCATAATCCATAAATTTTATTAAATCAGTCATTGTTTTTTTAGTACAGTTGAACCTGCTTATAATAATAATAATATATTACTGTGGCACTATAAGCCGTTAAGCACTACCGCAAGGCGAGTGCTTGTTACGAGACTATAGCATTATCATTATTTTTATGTGGTAGGGGTCGGCCCTAAGCACAACCCCCATTTCTGGAGGATCTGACGATTGCTGTATGGTGATCACAGCAGCCGGGACTGACGGCTTTATGTGCCCTCCAAAGCATGAAGAACCTGCATATAAGAACTCCAAATAAAAGCAAGCTCCGTTTATAAGAGCTAATTCTCCAACGGGGCTCTATAAATGGGTCCGACTGTACATGTATTTCATTTGCTGTATTTAAATTCCATCAGCTAATAACATTGGGAATTGGATGCCTATTCCAATTTCTAATCATTTTATTCATTTATAGCACAACGTGACATAACATCCTTTATTCGTATCTGTTAATTTATATGAATAGTGAGCAACCCCTGCTATTGTATTATAGATTGTTGTTGTGTAGATTTATTTATCTTTGTAATCTATGAGAGTAGTGATTGTACTGAAACATGTCGGCTTCCATTAAAGTCTACCGTATTGTTTATACAGAACCAGTGTTTTTATTAATTTATACATCCCAATGTATTGTCTCATGTAATATTATTTTTCCTTATTTGTTTTCTTAAACCTCTTAATTCAGTTTAAATATTTACTTATTTTAAAAAATATATATTTTCTACATTCTTTTCTTTCATTATTATATGCCTTTTTATTTATTTATTTATTTATTTATTTATTTATTTATTTATTTATTTATTTTTTAAAGAAATTGCTAGTTACAGTGACAATACTGGAGTATAATTCTTTACAAAGAAGTTGCAGATGTGTTTGATGTAAGAATTTTCTTTCAACACATTTATGGTTGATTTTTTTTCCTCTCCCATTAAGCATCACTTATGGAAGTTAAAATGCAAATTACTCCAGATTTGACTCCATCATCAGAAACTCCTGGAACATTTTCTCAGTTCTCTGAAGATGCAATGAGCCTCTCTGTGACAACTGTTGAAGGTTTGTCATTAAAAAAATTTCGTCATATTCTTAATTTTGAAGTGTTTAAATAAAAGTTATATACAAGTATAAGATTAAATAAATAATCTTCTATTTTATAGATGCCTTCACTCCTTCTGAGGGTACTGATGTACACATTGAGCTCACGGAAATTTTAAACAACGTTGCCAATTTAATTATGTGTACAAGTGATCCTGATAATGATCATTTTCTGCAAGATCCAAATGCTAATGTAATAAATGATAATTACAATTCTGAAATGACAAGGTCAACTGAAATAACTACAAATATGACATCTACAACAACAACAACAGCTGCAGCAACAACTATTGATACTTCAAGTACAATATCAGTGACAAATAATGTTGAAAATAATTTTTCTAACCCATTGCCAATGGCCGTAGGTTATAATGATAATTATCATGTCACAGGTGCAAAACAGAAGTACAATATGAACAATAGTAATTGTGAAAATTGGATGGAACGAAAAAATTCACGAACAGCAAGACTTTCTGAAAAAAGTCAAGTTAAAAACAATGTATTTCCACCAGTGCCTATTATAAGTACCGTCGATAATGAAAGTGAACATTTAACTGTAAACAGCAAGAATGTTATTAATGAAGAGTTTGTTGATAATTTAATAATTCGTTCTTCTCCTAGTCCTAGTGACAAACTGAAAGGTAGTGAAACTGAAGAATCTTCAAAGACACCTGATTCAGTAGAATTAGCTTTGTTAGATGTTGGTGTGCTTTTAAAATCCCGAGGTCGTAGTGATTATGGCCATGCATCTGATAATACCATCAAGGATATTTTATACGAAACACATCCAAATCCATTAAATGTAGATGATAATTCAAGTACAAGAACGAATACACCTGAGCCATTTTATACAGATATTTCAGTTAGTGATTCTGCTCTTATTGAACATAGGACATTTGCAGTCTTAAAATCAAGAGGTCGTAACATTCATGGCCATGCATCTGACTCTACCATCCAAAAAATTATTTATGGAGAAAAAGAAGAAAGCTTATCAGGTAATGTAATTACAACTGAAATGAGCATAAATGAGAGAACATTTTACAATTGTTACTTTTTTTTCAATGAACCTATTTGAATTTTCTAGTATCACGACCAGAATCTAGAACAACTATGTTAACAGGTCTACGATTTTCCTCACCAACTAATCATGCTTATGATCAGGATTTTGAATTTACAAGTAAATGTATTAAATAGTCTTTTAATATTTTTAAAAGTTTATCTTTTAAATTAAGGTAGAAAGTTCTTAGTAGAGTCATTCTATGCCAAGTCAGCATACTAAAGGACATTTTTTAGCCCTGACTCCTTGTGATATCCATGAAATGTGATTGCATAGATGCCATAGGAATATGTAATTGGGACAATTTTAAATATGTCAGTACTTTATGAAATAGAACCAAGTTTCAAATGTATACTTTTTCTCCTGCAATATCCCTTCTGTTAATTAGTACCGTATAACCTTTCTAGCTAATTGTTTGATCGAGTTATAAAAGATCAACGAAACCCTATTAAAGGCAAATATCAAACAATATGCAGCACAACTTTTATATTTATAATTATTTAATATTCAACATTTGCAATTGCCTATCCAAATAAACAGAAAAATGAATATTTCTTTCAGAAAACTTGTATATTTTTAACTTATCGATACAATAATTAAAGCAGCTATAAAAATAAATACGTTTCATGCTCAATTATTTTATTGTGACATAAAATGTGTTTTTTGATTAAACACTGGGAATCAAAATTATTCATATCCCCTTGCAAAGATGGCATGCTCAAAAAGAATTGTTTAGTTATCTATATAACCCAATGTCTTTGCCCTTTGCAATGATGCTCGGAGTAGAAATGCAAATAAATATCTGAAATTTTTGTAAAATTTTGAAAAGATACTCTGTGAAAAAGCAGTATTCTGCAGTTCATTTTGTAATGGGTAAAACAAATGAATTGTCAACTAATCTATAAAATACAATAACACAGGCCTGCAATGAAAAAAATACAAGGGAATTGATAGCTTAACTTTATGTATTTTTTGGTGCTGATTTCAAAAACATAATGAAAAATTTCTATCACGTCAGAATTTCTTGAAAAATTCAATTTTACTAGGATATCCGCAAGCTTATGAAGGTTAAAGAATTTGAGACTAGCATGACAACAAAGGAAAAAGAAGCTTGGGTTGCCTTCAAAGATGTCGTCAGTAAATTTCTGGGTAATTACAAGAACCCTGACTATAAACAAATTATAATGAATATTCTGGACAAATTTCAAGCGTTGGGTTGCTCCATGAGTGTCAAAATACATTTCCTTCACTCACATGTGGACTTTTTTTCCGAAAATTTAGGATCAGTCAGCGAAGAATAGGGTGAAAGGTTCCACTGTTGCCAGATAGTACATGCAAAATTGTTCACGAGAATTCCTTTTCAAATAGGATTTTAGTAAAAATATTGATATCGATTTTACAAAAAATCCTGATGTGATGGGAAAAAATGGAGGTCAGTTTCGAAATCAGCACACCAAATAACATAAAAATTAGCGAAAACTTCAATTTCGCAGGCCTGTGTAATTAATGTCACATGCAGGGAAATTAGCTATAAAACCATTCCGAAACAACTTGGGATCCCAATTTTAGTAATTGCTTATATTCTTTGGGAAGTTTAAATGTACTGGAATTTAACTCAAACATAAGATAGTAAATAAACTGAAGAAAAATCTTCAAACAAATCGAAATGGCAAAAGAATTGTTGTTAATAGGGACTGGCCTAGGAAGAAAACCCAAATTAAGTGAATAGGCCATTCTAAATCTATTGAGAAATTGCACAAAAAAATTCTAGAGTTATCATTATTGACCATCAGCAGCTATAAGCTGCAACAGGAACCTTTATTGCTGAGTCTACAATTCATCCTGTTCTGCACAAGCATGGGTGTAAGGATGGGTTCCTTGCAAAACTCTTCTACTAAAGCCAGCTCACAAGCAGAAGCGATTAGAGTTTACAAAAAAACACCTTAACGAGCCAGACGACTGTAGAAAGCGTGTATTGTAATCTGATGAAACTAAAATCAAGCATGGTAGCGGCTTCATTCTAACATGGGACTGTTTTGCTGCTACAGGACCTGGAAGACTAGAAGGAATTGATTGCATCATGAAATTACAACAATATGAGGATACTTTGAAAAAATGTTTGAGACCCTCTGCAAAAAGCTAAGTCTTGGTTGTGTTTGGGTCTCTCAACATGATAACGATCCAGTGCAAAAATACAAATCAATGTCATTGTGGCTACAGAAAACAAAATTAAGATGTAATTGGCTGCGCCTGATTTAAATATTATAGAAAATCTGTGGAACAAGTTGAAGAATAAGATGAGAAAACCCCAGGAAATCCAACAGTTAGAAGCCAAGAATAATGGTAAGATCCTTCATCAGAAACAGGCACAAACATAAGTGCTTACAAGCAGTAATACAAGCGAAAAGTGGTTCAACCAAATATTAATTGTTGTCAGTTATGCGAAGGGTGTGAATAATTTTGATTTCCCAGTGTTTAATCAAAAATATAATTCTTCTATTTATAATTGTCACAATAAAATGATTGGCCATGAAATACATTTACCTTCATGGCTGCTTTAATTACTGAATCAAAAAGTTGACAATATACAAGTTTTCTTAAACAAATATTCACTTTTCTGTTAATTTGGTTAGAGTGTGAATAATTTTGGAGGCAAGTATATGTAATTTGATGTTCAACATTGAATTACTCAAAAACATCGTCTCAACAAACATATATAATTGATCACACTTAATTTGATTATTATTCTGAAATAAAGTTGAGATATAAACTGTATGTTAGTGAATTAATATTTTACATAACAGTATCTCACAAAACAGCATATACAGAACATTGCCAATTTTTGGTAAAATTTCAAGATAACGTGAGAAAAGATGATGAATAGATATACACAGGTCTTAATTTACTTCAGCACATTAGAATCCCAAAAAAACAGTTAATCCAAAAAAACAGTTGATCTGAACATGGTTATGCTTGAACGACCATGGAAAACACAGAAGAGCACTGCAAGTTATCATTGCATAATATAGATTCTGAATGACGCATGAGCAAACTGGGTAAAAACGTAACGAATTTGCCAGTTTGCTTAAAAAAACTTTGGGTGGATAGCCTTAAAATTTATCAATTTACTCATTTTTTGAACCAGTTTTTGTTATATTTTTGATGAAAATTTAACATATTTTCTCTAAAAGACTTCCATAGATGGTGCTCTTGGTACAGTTTTCAGAGCTGCTAAATTTTAATTTTAGGAAAAGCTGATGTCGATATCTACAGAAGCTGACAAAGGATAAAAAAAAAAGCTGCCAATGAAAACAGTTGCTCTTTAAATTAGTGACTTCAGAGAACAAGGCAGATTATTTGAAAACTTTTACTGTACTTGTCAGTGACACTTAGCTGTCCTTAAAAATTTCTTGTCAAATCCTGTTATAATATTTCCCCTCATAATTTTCTTGCATCATACGAGAGAAGAGAAAATTCTGTGTTCTCCCATCTTCATGGAAGAAAGGAGTTGTGTTGTATTTTGTCAGATAAAACTGAATGCTCTCTCCTCCCTTACATTGCTGTGGAGCAAAGTTGAAACAAGTTGCATGACCCTTCACAGTTTTTTTTTAAATTTTTTTGCACCTTTATGTTAGTTTCCCTGTAAAGGTTATTCTAAATTATATTCAATATCTCAACCATTTAGTAAATGTTAATTTTAAAATTTTGACATACACTGCTGGCCATGGTAATTGCTACACCCAGAAGGAGTCATTTACAATGAAAAATTAAAACCACATGCAGTCCCAACAGCACACTGCAAATGATTAAAGTGATGTCGCTCAAACATAATATGGAGGGTACTTCGGAGGCTTTACCTACAACAGGCCAGGACATTGGAATTCTGCATGTTTAGAGATAAGTCAATATGCCATGGTGTCATAGTCTTGAAGAATATAATGCCCAGATTTTTTGAACGAGTCCCGTGGTCGTATTACACCAAAACGGGTGGTCAGCTCGTCATACACCCATGTATCTTGGCTGTGCAATCACAACTGTGGCATGATGTATACAGTGAGATCCTTAGTCTCTGGGGCCTGTAATGCATTTGTTGCTCTCAAAAATAACCAGTTGTTACCACTTGAATGAGGATAGAGAAATAGTATAATGCATTGTTAACTGCTGAGTACACCAGCAATCTTCATTCAGATGATCGCTTCAGGTTTGGCACTGCATAAGACAACACTATAATCTTGCACTGATTTGTGAATGCCATACTTTCTAGACAGCAGCTGTTATAATATTGGGGGAAGGGGTGCACTTATGACTCCTGGTAACATCTCATGGTTCTTGAAAGCACAGTAATACCTCATTGAGAACCTGCGGCCTCATTTTCTGCCAAGTTTGTGCAGCATACTGAACATTATCATACAGCGAGATAATGCTCATCCGTATACAGCTCTCATTACCAAACAGGCTCTTCCCCATTCCTTGACCTGCCAGGTCTCCAGATTTGTTCCCTGTTGAAAAAAGTATTGGACTTGATGGGGCGACTTTTGCACCACCATCAACCACTGGTCAGTTGCAGGAAGCATGATGGAATGTGCCTCAGAACACAATCCATCTATATGATAGAATGCCTAGGCATATCACTGCCTGCATAACTCCAAAAGTAGTCTCTACCCCATATTGACCTTATGAATGCCAAACAAGTTCTTCATGCATTAAAAACTAATGACTACTAATTTGTATTATCATCTATCTGCTTGTGATGATTTAATAATAATGATTTAACCAGTACAGACAGAGGGTATAGCAATTTCTGTGATCAGCAGTATACAGGGTAAAGAGAAAAATTCTCAAAACAGTTGAATTACTTTAGAAAAAAAGATGTTAAAGTCTGTTTATAGCGTGAGTTAGGGTAGTGGCAAAACATGATCTACCAGGAAAAAAAGACCATTTCAACAGAGAAAGTGAACTTTCATTAAGAATTTCTTGTATAATTTTTGTATAATTTTTTCTTGTACTGTTTTGTATTACCGTAAATATTTTTGGGATCGCATTATATAAGACAGAAAAATTAGCGCTACAACAGCTGAGGAGGTGGGGGGGTCTGACGAACTTCAAACGAAAATGGTGTATAATATTGAATATATTGATATATTATAGTGCATTATACAATAAATACGTTACATTAATTCGCTTTTTATCTCAATTTCCCATCCACTTTTACGTCGCCAAAAGCTAATGGTGGGGGGAGGAGGGTAAAACTAACTTTGATCTGATGAATTTCAAATGAAAACTAGCATATAATATTTAATATACTGGTATATTACAGTATATTATGTAGTATACAGAAGATACAGCACGTTAATTCCCTTTTTTTTTCCTCAATTTTTCATCCCCAAAAGCTAATGCAAAAAAAAGTGAATTCTCAAAAACAAGATGGCGACGCCATTGGGGAAAAATCACTGTGATCACGTTTTATTGATAATAATTGCTGCCGTTTATTGATAATAATTCAACAATATAGGCATGATATTAAATAAATTTGTAACAATAAAGGTGAAAAGTGAAATAAATTTTCGATCAGTAAAATCTTTAACAAGCACAATGTTTTATCTCCTGAAATTGTCCAAAAACGTTTTCTAAAGTTCAAATGAATATTTATTAAAGTATTAATACATAATGTGTACCTTAATAATTACAAAAAATGAACATACAATAAAAGTACACGCAATCTATCATAACTGTTTTGTTTTTGTCTTCTTAAAATTTAATAACCTTTTATTTTTTTTATAATAAATTTTTTTTATTATAAACTTTTATAATAAACCACCATCTGTACTGTATTAAGGAACTTTTTGAAGAATCAGGCGATAATGAATCAGATTTTGAAGTTTTTTAATTGTATACATCCAGGTTATTCATTTCTCAGATTGTAAAAATTTGAGATTTTTTTCCTGTACATTCTTGCATACTTTATTTCTCCTAAATTAGCGATGAATCAAAAAATGGGGATCGCATTATACAATAGGGTAAAATTTTTACTGGTTTTTTGCCCTCTGAAATGGGATCGCATTATAGTAGAATACTTGCGGTATATGCATTATTTTAGTAATAATTTGTAATTTTTTATTGATAAATTTTTCTAATTTATTGTAAAATTTTTAGTATTTTATTTTTAATATTTTAATGGAAAAAATTTTAATGTTTATTTAATATTTCAATTTTTTGTTTTTATTTATTATATTTTAATTTTTAATTTTATTTATTTTATTTTAATTTTTATTTATTTATTTATTTATTTTTTATTTTGTGTATTTTAATGTTTATATTATAACATTTTTAACCTGGAAATTTTTTTCTATTTAATTTTTAATTATGGATTATTGAAAATGTTAATAAAAATTCTGCATTTGTCAATAAAACATTGAAATTTGTACTAATAAAAAATTCATTTAACACAGAATAGTCCAATATAAAATGGTAAGATGATATAAAAGTTTAAAACGAAAGCATCTCTTTGCTGCCAGTGTACAAAATCTTTTGTTTCAGGTTTTGAAGTTATCTTACTGGTACTACTTGTTCTTGTTGTATTATCGCTGTAAAGCGGGTATTTCCTCAGGTAAACTGTGGAGTTGGTTGGCAATAAATAGACTTTAGACTCATAAAAGTCAAATCTCTATATAGGAGAGAGCCCATCCTGATTGAATAAAAAATATTCCCAGCATAAGCATCGAAAAGTTACGGAAATTAAATTTTGAGTGCAATAATGAATAAAATTTTAAAGTAGTAGAGCTTTACTGATTAGTAGAAATCTACTCTTTACATACAAAAGCATAAAACTTGTAAAATGGGGTAGAAAAATCCATTATATAAAACCATACATGCAATATTCACGTGTACACACAAAATTGCTCTTATTTAAGACTTACCACAATGGAAGATTGATAAAACTAAAGAAAACAATCACTAAATGCCACCCCAATCATTCTCCCTTTAACAAATTGTCCAAACCAAATGAGGAAAATTCTCCTAACAGCTGTTGAATAAAAGTGTGAAATTTAATCAGTACGTTTTGAAATCGGCCTTGGAAATATACTTTAATTTAACAGACAGTTAATAAATGTAAAAAGCAAACCATTATGTACAAATTTCTTTAGACAAATAAATAAACCAATTAATTGCCGGAAAGTACACAGATGTTTATTTTTCAGAAATTGGCAGTGTTAAGCTTAAAATGGAAACCCTGCATTGATGCAAATTTTTGGGCAGACTTGTATATCATAATTTTGGTATATAATACACACTTGTGTATAATATGCATTTAAGTTTTTATTTGATATTTGAAATTTCCTGTATATAATATGCGTCCGATTTTCTCTTATCTACCATGGCTCGAAAATTAGTTTAAGTAACTTAACACCACTTACACTATACCCTGTCTCAGCTTTAGTTAAGACTGATGCCACGAGTGAAACGGTTACAGTTCATCAATCAGAAATAGTTTGAATAATTTTTTGTATAAAAAGTTCAAAATTCTTTCTGCAATCATATTTCATATTTTTGTCTTCGATATAATATAAGGGCTGTACAAATGAAAACGAAAATTATTTATTTTATCCAAAGTGTATACAAGGAATTCAGAAATACTCTCTGAATGCGTTAAGGCATTTATCCCACTGTGTAACAAGGCGTGTTATTCCTTTATGGAAGAAGTCATTCGGTTGCGTGTGGAACCATTCCAAAACCTCTTCCTTCACTTCATTGTCCGACTGAAACCTGCGGCCAAACACGTGAAAATCACATGGGGATAAGTCAGGGCTGTAAGGTGGATGCTGCATTGCTTCCCAGTGGAACTTTTTGATGAAGTCTACCTTTGCTTTCGAGGTGTGAGGACAAGCGTTGTCGTGGAGAAGAAGCACTCCTTCTGTAAGAAGTCCAGGATGCTTGTATGTGATGGCTGCACGCAGTGCCTTCAATGTTTCCCCATATCGGGCTGCACTAACTGTGGTGCCTTTTTCAAGAAAGTCCAGTAAAATCAGGCCCTTGCAATCAAAAAACATGGTCAACATCACCTTCCCCATGCTGTTTGCGATTGCTTTTGATTTTTTTGGGGGTGGTGACCCGTAATGCTTCCATTGATGACTTTGACGTTCGCTTTCGGGCTGGAAATGAAAGCACCAAGTTTCATCCCCTGTAACAATTCTGTCGAGTCAAATGTTGCAGGGACGTGGCCATTCGAGCTCCAAGTTGTTCTGATGTCAAATGATGCGGGACCCATTGTGCACAGATTTTTCTGTAGTGCAGATGGTCCTGATAATGGAGTGAACAGTTCCATGACTAATTCCAGTTTTAGCAACCACGACATTGATTGTCACTCTTCTGTCTTCCTTTAATACAGCATAAATTTTGGCTTTGGAATCATCTGTGATGGCGTGATTTGCTTGTCCAGGTCGTTGATCATCTTGCAATGATGACCATCCCTCCAAAAACCTCTTGCTCCATGCCCAAACACGAATGAAGGTTAGGCAGTTATTTCCATAGACGTTCTGCATGCGATGATGAATTTCAGAAACTGAATCTCCTTCACATGTCAAAAAACGAATTACTGCCTTCTGTTCCTGTTTCATTGACTCCATTTTGTTGTTTGGACGAAGCGATCACTCGCAGAGCTTCGAAGTGCGAGCTATCGTTCTTTCTCACGTGCTGCAACACTTGTAACCTATTTTTCAATTTGCATGTGGGGTTTCACATTTGTTGAAAACAAAAACTTATGATCCTACATGTCGTCTTTTTATTTTTCGCAAACAAATTTTTATTTTCATTTGTACACTCTTATAAAAAAATCGGCGGATAGAAAAGCGTTTGACAAAATTAAATAAAAATTAAATAAAATGAAGTCTGGCTGTAGTCGAGATTATTTGATTGTAATATGACTGTAGTCAGTGTATGTTTAATTGGGTTGCTGTGCAGTCATATACGCCCATATTATTCCCCGTTATAATCGTTCCCGTGGGTGGAAATAAACATCCTGTCAGTGGTAGTGGTGGATCTTATCAATCGCAAAAATTGAGGGATGGGATTATCAGCCCAGTATATTTTCCTAATGGGCGATTGTTTATTGCTGTTGTGTTGCTGTTTATGGTAAATCAGAACCTTTGACACTGAAGCCAAAACGTATTTGGTTAAACGAATCTTTATGTAGTAAGTAAGATTTTGCGATGCAGGTTTTATTTATTGTCTAGTTAATGGGAGTATTGTTGTCTATTTAAGCAAACTATCGGAGGCTGTAACAATTAAGTTGTATGTTATAGCTCTTGTTTGTCATAATCAGATGTTTTCTGAGAAGCTTGACAATCTTTCTACATGTTTTTTTTTTTTTTGTATAATAATATAGAAGAAAAAAAAACGGCGATGAGCGCGACGCTTTTACGTTCTTTTAAAAAAAGACGCTCATGCAATGTCGGGGATAGAAGAAGCTGCCATAACGATAAAATCTTTAGTTTTATCGGGTGGATCCTACGATCTAGCTTGCAGAATGTGATAAACATTAACATTTATCCAAGAGAAGCTAAGCTAATTTGTTTTTTTTTAATTGATCGCCAAGAGAATTCTGGTTTCCCGGAGTCATGCTGTTTAAAGTCAGTCTTGAACTTTCCGATGGAACAGCGTTCCATGCAGCATGGAACTTCTAAGTTAAGAAATCAATGTTTCTGGAAGACTTCTAGTTCTTGGTGAGATTGTTCCTTTACTGTTTTATTGAATAAGTGCCATGTGAGTTTTAGCTGCGTTCGGACCGCATCAGTGTTGGTGAATACGAGTAGACAGTGCGCATCCCTGAGTGATTTGTGCGTAATGCTGCTTTATAGCGGTTCAGCGGAACAGTAATTTATCCTCTTAGTTTTTGGCGATTGTCTGCTTAGTTTAACGTCACATGTAGAAAAGAGCGATGTTAAAAATTGTACTAGTGTTAATGTATAAGCTTACGCTTTTAAGTACAGGTAGATCCCGTTATACGCGATTTCGGTATCCGCGATTTTGGATATACGCGGTTTTCATTTAGTAGCACCATCGATCGCCAACAGGCGAAAGCTCTTCTATTTTTGTTAGGAGTTGAATTCGTTTTTTAGTTTTGTTTTGTTCCTATCTCTGTGTTTGTGCACACTTAGCACATCACTGGCTATCTATGAATGATAAGTTGCTATACATCAGTTTGGACAAGATCAGCTGAGTTTCTAATCTGTTTGCGAAAAGATTTATTGTTGTAGGACTTAAAGTACCGCCGAAACGTAAAGAAAGTATTATTACCGAAGGAAGAAAGCGGGCCCGAAAATCCTACTCATTAGAAATTGAGTTGGAGGTCCTCGATGAAGATGAAGAAAACCTTACAGCCGACCATCAAGCAATTTTTAACGAAACATCTTGCCAGTTCGAACGATCCCTTAACATCCAGTCCAAGCTCCTCTTCCAAACTCTCTATGGGATTCCACCAGCACTATTACAGGAAGGAGACTATTGGAAACAGCATCAGAATCTGCTGGAATAGATGAATCCAAAGCAATATAAAGTTTAGATTGTGGACATTTCTTTTTGTTGTACGTGTACATGTATTTTGAGTATTTTAGTGTATCTTGAGTTTTATAAAATAAAACAAGGTGCTATATTAAGACTAAAAAATAGAAAACTGTTGTATTACTAATCCTATACTTCTATACCGGAATTATTTATGTTATATTAGGAAAATAATTAATGCTTATGAGAACCAGACTCTATTCTGTACATGTTAAATGGAACCCGTTTTACGCGAATTCGGTATACACGGCAGTTTCGCAGAACTTACGTATCGCGTATAACGGGATCTACCTGTAATTGTTTTCCGAGTGCATGATCTCTGCAGCTGCTGACTATTAAGTCGCGCTTTGTTACAGCAAGTGCGTAGCAAGAACGCTGTAGGTGCTTGGTTCGCAATATCGCATGGGTGGAGCATTGCGTCTGTGGTTAATTTTTAGTCAGTATATAAAGGGTTACTGCCACCCTCCCTGTTATGTGGTTCTCTCGACTCTGATGCAGTCACGATGCAATGGTCGTTTGGTCAGGGGATAATTTCAAAGGGAGGCGCGGCGCTCTCCTTGCTCACTCGTGTTTGGGGCCACGTGACCTACTGCGAAGTGTTGGCTGGTTGTTCAACAGCAGAGAGCATGACCTCTGATTCATACTCTGTTGCATGGTTCACATTTAGTGTGTAATGCGCCGCTCGCCTTATAGCTGGGTGATAATTGTGTGCTTATGCACCTTTATTGGAATATAAGGGGTGTTGTTTAGGTTAATTTAATGGCACTGTCCTGGGGTCCTTATGCTGTGTTAAAGGGGAAGAAGGTGAAATGAGTATTTAGTTGTGCTCTTAATGGTGATTCTTTGAGTTATTTGGTTATCAACGTTTACTTTTTGTGGGATTTTTTTTTCTTTTTTGGCTTATCAAGCCGCATAATTGCACTGTTATATTGTTGTGTTGTTAAAAGGTGTAAAAGGGGTTTTATGCATAATAAAATAGTAGTTCTATTTTTATTTTACGTGTCCCTTGCTTGGAATTTTTAGCCATACACAAGTCTCAAACCCTCGGCCCCCACCGCGTCAGAGTTGGCTTTGCCCAGGGTCCTCGAGTAGTCCCCTCCCACGCACGTGGGTGGTCACAGTAAAATGGCGGCGTCTTGTTCCTACGTGAAGAACATGAAAGAGATGTGTCAGAACTGAAAGGTGATAGAGTTTCCACGAAGAGGATTAACATACAGGGTGATTATAATTAAAGTTTAAGTTTCAAAACGCTTTAAAAAAGAATCACTTAGTAGAATGACGTCCAATTGGAACGGAATGTTATTGAAGAAGGGAGAAAGCTTATGGCATAAGAAAAAAAAGTAGGTCCAAATTTTAGCAACAGATAGCGCTGTAATCGTCAGAATTTCGACTACAAATGACAAATGAATCGTAAAACAAAGGCTAAGGTGTAAGTTACATGTTAAACCAACTGTACTGTTCAGTGTGCAAAGCATCCATCAAATCGGTTTTTTTAAATTGCAGGAGACTGGCGCAAAACATGTTCAATATGCTGTCCAGCGTTCTGTGCAACAAGTTGAAATCGAGAAACAGCATGTTCCACAACTGATCGAAGTGTCTCCGGCGCCACATTCAGAATGTGTTGCGCAATGCGTGCCTTCAATTCCGCTAAGTTTGCAATCGGAGCACTGAATACAACATCTTTCAGATAACCCCACAGCCAGAAGTCACACGTCCCGATTAAGATCAGGTGATCGGGGCAGCCAGGCTGTAGGAAATGACTGCTGATAATTCTAACATTTCCGAAATGCCGCCTCAACAGCTGCTTCACTGGATTTGCAATGTGCGGAGGAGCGCATGACTGGTATTTCATTTACATATTCTGATGCTTACAGCGCCATCTGTTGCTATAACTTGGACCTATTTTTTTTCTTATGCCATAAACTTTCCCCCTTCTTCAATAACATTCCGTTCCAACTGGACGTCATTCTATTAAGTGGTTCTTTTATTATAGCGTTTTGAAACTTAAACTTTAATTATAATCACCCTGTATTTTAAACATTAACTTAAAAATGATATCTGACAGATACCATAGACTATTTTACTTTCAAGAAGCCATGTGATTATTGGACAGTCTAATGTAGCATAAGTTATTCTTAGGCTATGGTATTAATCTAATGGCGGGAGGATACGATGATGTTTACTATGTCCGATAAGGGACATCATTCTGTGACATCACTCTCAACTGAAGTTGAGACAGGGTATAGGTATGCTGGGAATACTTTTTCTAAAGTTATTCGACTGTTCTTTAATGTTGACTCTTAAGTGATTTTTTTTTCCCAACTATTAAAAATTCTGTAATCTAAATGTCAAGCATAGTGATGGTTAGTGTAAAAAAATTTATAATGGGAAACCTTCACTAAACAATTTGTTTTTCTTATTAAAAGTATGTTAATACCTTGTTTAGAACTACAGTCAAACCTCAGTTTAGCGAATTTTTTTTCCAGTCCTGGCCACAGCCTTCTATTTTATAAAAGATTGACTTCACTTTAACCAATGTAGTTAGTTTCTCCTGCCACCATTAGCAATATCTCATTTACAGACTTGCCAACTCTCCGGGTTTAGGCCGGTAATACCGGATTTTAAATTAAAATTGCCGGACTCCATTATGAATAACTTATTCTTAGTGTAAAGTAAAAAATAACGAGGAGAAATGTTTGAAATTCTTGATCTTACTTTCGACTGTTAATGTGACGTTTACTTTTTTCTACGCTAATAATCGCTGGCGCTGTAGACACTTCCTGAAGGAGTGCACTTGACGATCACCGGAAGTACGTGTTTCAAGTTTTCCCAATTGGCGTTTCTTTCAGAGACGTTTGTAAAAGAAAGAAACCAGTAGACACTTACTTTAACGATCTCTGGTTTCTTTCGACAGCACGTGCTCTGTGAAATTCAGTGCGTTAACTTTTTTTGCACCACGTTGCAAGTTGATTCGTAACAAGAACAAGAATTATTCTATTGTTCCACGGACTTAATTACATGATGGCTGATAGGAAATATCATTCCACTTTTAAAAAATGTTTTACGATAGATTATCTGTGTATTATTGAATCAAGGACAACTGTTTGCCTTTTGCTCCATTTGCAGATGCGATTTTTCAGTTACTCATAAAGGCAAAGGAGATATTATTAAGCATATGCGTACACTAAACATTTGGACAATAGTAAGTGCATAGAAAATAACACTTTAAACTTTGCTCAAGATTGTTTTTCGATGCCCTAACCCGTGCCGAGTGTTGGTTTACTTCCTTGATCGTATTTCTTCTGAAAAAATAAAAGTGTAAATTTTGCTGTCACGTTCGTTCGTATACATTAACATAATGCTTCAAATTATATCCATTTATTAATATACACTATTAAACATGAAAAAGTATACTTGCAGGATTTTTATAGAAAATTGCAGGATTTTTCTCTTCCTAATGTTGGCAAGTCTGATTTAACGAATTTGTCGAAGCATTAGGCCTATGCCGATGTCCATATAAATATAATTCTTCAAAATGAGGTACCGTATTCGCAAAAAACAGCCCCTATAGGTGTCGCCACATGAAATTCAAGATGGCGAACGGAGAAAGGTAACGTGTGACCCGATAGCGTTGAAGAAATCATATACGATGGAGAGAAATAGTTTTACTATCAATTTTTTCGTATGTGGATGTTGTTAGAAGAAGGGAAATAAGAACTGAAGGCCAAGTACATCATTCGTTATGGTTACACTGCAAAATCGGACTTGCAATTTACAGTTATTTTCGCAATTATTATTGATGTATTGTTAAAGTCAAATAAGTAATACTTGTTTGCTAAATTACGTAAATAATGAAGAAAGGATCATAATTTTTTCTAGAATAATAGCATTTAATTTTCAATTATTTTCAATATTTGAATACACACACTTATTGGAGTACAAATTTCTCAGCAGGTAGACAATTTGTGGATAATTCATAAGTAAACAAGCAATTTATTTTTTAAAGGGGAGTGAGATATTCATGATAATAAAGGTTTTCAAAAACGAAATTATATACACTCTTATTATGTTATTTACAAATCGTGCTTATAGAATATATATTTTGGTTATGAAGTTTGAAGTGAAAAAACTATACCCATTTGAAGTGAAAAAAGTTATACCCATCAGAGTATGCCTACTTCGACGCCACATTTGCTAATCATCATCACCGTTTGTCTAAGTCTCAGGAAAAAACAAGTCATGATTCCACGTTCACAGGTAAAAATTACTGATATCAGAAAGTAGAAGTCACAGTTATACCTGTGAGCATAAAATCACGAATTTACAAGGGGACCGCACGGACTGTAATCAAGGATTTGGTTGAAATTTTAGGAGGTCAATCTACAACATTAATATACCTTGTGTGTAAAAGGAGTTGACTCAATGCCTTTCGTTTCGGAGGGGAAAAAAAAATATTTTACGTTTATTATTGTAGTACCAGATAAGCTAAGTGGGAAGAAAGTTACACAACTTAACAGGGGTGGCGTAGTGGTTACTATCAGGTTTTGCGAATTTACTGGTCCGGTTCGATTCCTGTAGTATTGAAATTTTTTTTCATTTTTTTTTTCCATTTTTATTTTTCGTTTTTTTTTTTGTTTTTCGCCCTTATTATTTGTTTGTACTTTGCATAATAACATTCACATACATAAGTAAAATTTTTTTTAATATTGAAAAATTTTGTACAATATTTTCACGGATGGTCATTGGCGATTCGTGATTTGGTGGTGACGTTTGCGCATAGATCGTCGATAGTGCGAAGAGATCTTTATAGTTTCAGTTTTATTTCACACGCCACGGCAATGACCGCCCGTGAAAATATTGTACAACGCATTTTTTTTTTGACATGTGACGTTGCTTATGTATGTGGATGTTATTATACAAAGTGAAAACAAATAAAAATAGAGAAAAATACAAAAAAATAGAAAATAATGGGAAATAAATGAAAAAATAATGAAAAAAAAAAATGAAAAAATATCAATACTATAGGAATCGACCCGGCCCGGTAAATTCACAGAACCTGATGTTAATAACTGCTCTACCGCTGTTAAGTTGTATACCTTTCTTCTCATTTGGCTTATGTGGCATTACAATAATAAACATAAAATATTTTATTTTTTTTCTCTGAAATGAATGGCCATTGAGTCAAATCCTTTTGCACAGAAGGTATACTAATGTTTATTGACCTCCTAAAATTTCCACCAAATCCGTGATTACATGTCCGTGCGGTCCTCTTGTTAGTTCATCACTACATGCTAAAGCGTTTCCCCGTGCTGATACCTTGATAGAGTAATTTCATCGAACGCCACTAGAGTCCATGTCAATTGCTGTTTTTCACGAATAACTGCCTCACCAGTTCTGAAATATGAATAGAAAATTATGACCATGAATATATAAATTAAATTCCTATGAATAAACATAAAATTGATGCACATGACCATCAAGCAAGTGGTAATTAGAACATTGAATTTTTTTAAATTAACTACTCTAGCTATGTAACTGAACAATATATTATATTTAGCTGTTTTAATCTCTTTTCTGATGTACTGTTAATGTGTTTACCTCCCTTGGATTTGATTTCTGTACTCATTTTAATTTGTTTGCATTTTTCTGGGTCACTGTCCAATACTTCGGTTAATATTAGAACAGGAAATGCTTTGAAGTGATATTAATAAGATGCACGTGAGAGTAATTATGCGAGAGAAGGAAATATAGCAAGCTTACCTTTATCGGGCATATATATAGCCGAAGTCCTCCCCGTAGAATGCTTGTATGCATTTTTAATAATTCTAAGATGTTATTAAGAAACTTCTTTCTTATTTGAAAGTTTCTATGAAAGTTTCACTTTAATAAAATTTCATTTAACACATTTTTTTTTTTAGTCCCTAGGTATTCGTTAAATTGTGGTTTGACTGTATCACCAGAAATTTGAAGATTAAACTTCTTAAAAAGTACAGTACTATAATTAATTTTTTTTTTATTTTATTTCCAGATTTAGATTTAAATATAGCAAAAAAGAGAATATCTGCAGATGAAAATGAGAAGAATGAGAACAAAAACCAAATTTTTGTTACAAGTTCACTTCCACTCCCTGTCCTCATTGAACGTTCTCTCCTGCTACCTCTTGAAGCCCAGTAAAATATTTTTTTTCAAATTTTGAATAATAGATTACATAATAGATTGCATATATGCCTACGGGATTTCAAAGTCAGGGCATCCAGTAACAAAGCCACATAAAAAAAAGTAACATCATACTTATGAGTGGGGAAACACATTAGCTTTAATGCGTTGGATTAGGCGTAAGTCTGATGAGGACTCTGCTCTTCTAGCCTGGCCTCCCAGGTTTGTTTGCGAATTCATTCTAGTTTCCATATCTCCAGAAATTCAATGATAAACAGGTAACAATTTATTAAACATTATAAGACTACACACACCGTTCTTCCATGACGGCTTAATACAAAGAGAGAACAAAGAGATTCAAAAACCAAAAGTAAAAGTGTTAATCGAAACTAAAAGTTTCTAAATCGAGGGTTCTTGATAGAAACCGAAAGTTACAAAACGAAATTAAAATTGAAAGTCAAGTTCTTAACTTCTAGGCTCATCAAATCCTCAACACACTCCCCCGGAAATTGACAGTTAATCTGTCAATTCCAAAGGACGGATACGTTGAATAGCTCGTTTCAGACGTCTTCCGTCTGGAAGTGTCTACATAACAGAACTTATTTTATTGTCCCATCCAGGAAATAGCCCAGTAGTCCATGTTTGTTTTGGTAATCCTTCTTCACATATCATGACAACATCACTGACTTTCAAAGGTTTTCAAGAACTTCGGGTCTTTAGATGGTGAAAATTTCTCAAAGTTAGCAGATATTCATTAGACCAACGGCGCCACCACAGCTAGCTCAATCGCTGACGATATTTCCACCTACAAGAAAACTCAAAAGAACAAATATTAATATCATCAATTTTATTATAATTAAACAAAGGAAGATCAGTGATTCGTCTCCTATAAGCAAATGAGATGGAGTAAGTGACTCAATAGTATCCTAGCTTGTTTCACAAGTTATAGGTCTAGAATTCACAGTAGCTTCAACTGGAATCAATACAGTTTACATTTCAACTTGATTTAACAATGCTTTTCCCGACAGTTTTTTTAAACATAATTTTATACATCTACGGATCATTCTCTCCCAATAGCCACCCCACCAAGGTGCTCTATCCACAGTAAATGACCAGTTTATTTGTCGATGAACACAAAAATTTTGTATGCATTGCTTATTGGTGGAAGAAAACAGATACTTCAATTCTTTATCAGCTCGTTTGAATGTGCGAGCATTATCTGAACAGATTGTTTTCAGGACACTTGTCTCTATAAATCTTCTCAATGCTAATATAAACTCTTCTGTGGTCAAATTCAGAACAAGTTCTAAATGAATGGCATGTGTAGTAGCACAAGTAAACAGAACTATGTAACTCTTTTCATGATTTTTCAAAAATAATGGCCCAGCAAAATCTATTCCACATGTTTCAAATGGGGACGACAGTGTTGCTCTATTAGCAGGTAGAGGGGCCATAATCTCGGAAGTGGGTATTAGCTATTCAATCTTTGTTTTTTACATGTTAAACGGCCTTTTATATATTTCTTGGTATTGACGTAATCTAGGGATCCAATATTTACTTCTTATTTGTGTCATCCTGCATGCAATATTAATCAATGTTGTTGTTCAATAATTAGTCTGCTGACATAATCATCTGGTGGTAAGATCATGGGATGACATTGAAACTCTTGTAATTCGGCTGCCTGCAAATGTCCTCCTACTCGTAAGATCTCGTTTTCGTCTAAAAACTGGTTCAAACTGATTATAGAAGAGTTTGAAGGTATTGGCTTATTTTCTTTCAATGCTACAATTTCATTTCGGTATGTATTCTGTTGTATTACTTTCACCCAATATAATTCTGATCTGTGCAATTCCTGTACTGTAAGTGGTCCAATCTCTTTCGCACCTTTGTAATTATTGATGACTCGAAAGATCCAAGCAGTTACATGTTAGATCTTATGACATCTAACAATGCTTCTTTGTTGAGAAGTACATTAACTGTAACAAAATTTTCCTCTTCAACATCTTCGTTTGTGTCGAAGTAAGCTTGCTTATCAAAAGTCTCTTGGAGCCATGACGGGCCATTCCACCATAGTTTGTCATCAATCAATGTTTCTAGAGGTTATCCTTTTGTTAGATAGTCTGCTGGATTATCTATTCCACCATAATGGTTCCACTGCATGGGGTCAGTAAGATTTTGAATTTCTATCACCCTATTTGCTACAAATGGTTTCCATTTGTCTGAAGAACTCTATATCCAACAGTGTGATAGTGCTATCACACCAAAATCTGATACTTTTATAAAAAGTGTAAATATCTTTTCAAAGTCTTTAAAAGGCATGCTGCCCTCAGGGCTCCCATGAGCTCTAGTCATGGTAAAGTCAATTTTTTGATTGGAGATATTCAAACTTTTGACATAACAAATGCTGTTTGGAATATTCCTGAATCTTTCTGGTATTTTACATAAACCACAGCACCATATGCGGACATACTGGCATCGCAAAATATGTGTATTTCGGAATTTTTCTCATCTAAATGTAGTTGTCTATTCATTCTAAGAGCAGGTAATCATATTAGTTCTTGTTTCCAGCGTTCCCATTCGGTTAATATTTTTTTTGGGAAGCTGTTCATCCCAATCAAGTCCATATTTCCATAATTGTTATAACAGCAATTTAGCTTTAACTATAAATGGTGCTGCCATTCCTAATGGATCATAAACATTAGCAATTATGCTTAAAATTCCTCGTTTAGTATGGCTGGTTGATTCATATACTGGTTTCAGTCCAATAACATCTTGTTTAGTGTCCCAGGTAAGACCTAGAACTTCTACGATATCGCTACTGGAACTGTCATCTTCTTCATTGATTTTCTTTTGAATTGTATCCGAGTTGGTTCTCCATTTCTTTAGTAACATAGAGGCTTTCTCTAGTATACATTTTGTTTCTTCATATAATGCTGTTGCAGGATCATCACCATACAAAGAACTCAGATGTTTACATGTCTGCAGATATTGGTTTACAAATTGTTTTAAATGGTAACGTATGGTTGCAGCCAAAAGAAAAGACTGGGTCTTGCTCCGAACAGAACTCTTGTCATTCTTTATATTTGAATTTTGGATTCTGCTTTGTCAAACAGATTCTCTGGCCACAGAAAACATGTTACATCTCTATTTATTGGATTCAGTGAGATCTGATGAAAGGCTTTCACTATATCTGCAACCAATGCAATTTTTCCTTTGCGGAATTTCATTTATATTTTCATCACATTGGGAATAAGTTTGGTACAGTACACAACATGTCATTTAAAGATGCAGCTTTCGTTTCATGTGCCTAAGCATCAAACACAATTCGTAATTTTGTACTTTCATGGTTTTCACGTGCAACAGCTCGGTGTGGAAGATAAAATACAGGACCCTTTTTCGCTTCGATATCTTCAACTTTTTCTACAATTCCATTTTTTAGCTGGCATTGTGTGACATATCTGTTATGTCACACGAATACATGTGCAAATATATTCATTTGAATTCGTTTTGCACTTGACTTTATGATCAGTTCCTGTCAATTTCACTTCTTTTGTAATTATCTAATATTTAATTTTATTATGCGTTCTTTTCTCTTGTTTACATTTTTATGCATTTAGTCTTAAAATATAATTAAGCCTATCTCTCGTTGTTCCGACCCGCCAAGTTTTAGAGCATCATTTGTATCGTGTGCAAAAGAAAGAAACGAAAGTTTCTCACGAACGAACTTTTCTTATCCTTGGTGCGGTCGAGGGCAATGATTGGTCGGTTTGAAGCTTTCCCGCGCAGCGAGCGTTGTTTATAAGAAGGGGAAAAAGCGGAACTCTTTCTCTGGCCTTTTGTTCTCATCTCTCTCGCACGTGTGCATTCCTTCGGGGGAGGTCTCTCAACTGAGTCCTGTCACTATGATTCCTATGTCAAAGGTGCTCTTTCAATAATGATTCCAATGCAAAATAGCATATTTGATTTCTCAATTATCTATGATGAACAATTGTGAATATCGAATGATTCGACGTGAACGTTTCATTTAAAACGACGCACGCATGGAACTGTTGCTGTTGAATGGGGAAATCGAAACCAAAGCATCGGAGCTTTGGCGACATTGAAAATCAAGTTAGGCAGATCAACCAGGCTTCAGAGGCATTGAACAAATGCAAATGAAAGCGGTTCAACCGGGTGACAACTGTCCACGACATGGTGCAAGGATCAACCAGGTCTCTTGCGAGTGATTAAGCCGAGAGTGAGCTGTTGAATCCACGAGGTAACGGCGGTGGTAGCCATGGGGTAGAGGAGCAGCGACAGCCAAGTTCTACAAGAGGAGAAGCAGATCGGATCAAGATCTCAATGGTTGACAAAAGTAACACCACAGCAAGTTCATCAAGTTCCTTAACATACTGTCTAGAGGTGTGACAGCATAATACACAGATAAGTGATAAGTGAACATATGTTTCCTGTTTACAAGAACATAGAACTTAAATTGAACTATTGCATTTACGCGTTTAAATGATAATCTTAGGAAAGCCTTTAATAAGTATAGTCAATTATCATAAAATTTCAATTCTTGGAAACTCAGAAGTATTGCGAATTGTTTACATGCTATTTTCATATATATTTGACTAACACTCTAAATTTACTAATTTGAATCTTTGAATAAATAGAACGATAAAATTTAAATTATCATAACTGATTGTTATCATAAAATAATTAGTTTCAGTCTTTGAATTATGAACCATTACTTTGTTATAATTGATCATAAAGGAATATTGATACTGCAGTGGTTAAATAATTAAATGATAAGAATAAGTAAGAAAGATTATTGCGGGCACAACACATAAAAAAATAAATTTGAGAAACTGAGAAAAGTAAGTCTGTTACCTGGGTGGGACTGTTAACGTGATGTAGACTCATGGAAGGGAACATAGACTTAGAATATCTTCATAAGTGTTACTAATAAGAGAATTTAGACTAAGCTTCTGTTACATGTGTGTATAAGTATTCAATGATTGTTTTTTTCTGTGGAGGAGTGTGTTTGGGCAATATCATAAATTGTGAAACCCCAACTATACCACTCATTGTTGCATAGCAAACAACATATCACACTGGTGCCGTTTGACCAGCTACTCTTGTATAACTGAATGCATATTTTAGACAATAGCTCTTATACATTAGTATTCCTGGATTAAATTTGTTCAACTGTCTCTTATTGATGGGAACAGTTGGTATTCTCTTTGAATTCTAGTCTTATATACAGTGTCATACTGCACTTGCATTACATTGTTGAGACACTCAGTACATATTCAGGCTTTGCTGTCATTACAAATTAGTCCTTTTTTACTAGTGAATGATTGAATAATTCCTCTCTAGAAGACGCTTAGGTTAATTGAATAATAAGAAACATGGCTCCAACAATGGATGAATTGAATGTTTGGTTTGGTCTTGCGAGACAGAAGAACGGGATCTCCACCCATACGCGGAATTAATTCGGGAATACACGGGGGACCCCGCTGGAATCCATATCAATGCGTTCACCCAAATGGCTGAACAAGTATACTCTATGACCAAGTGGCCAGAGGAACTCGCGTGCAATATTATTCGTTCTAAACTAGTGGATGCCACAGCAAGAGTGGCAAATCGAATGGAATTACATTCCATCAGTTCCTGTAGCATGCTTTTAACACGTCTAAAACAAATATTCTCCAACGATTGCCCTACACTTCATGATGGTTTAGAACAATTCTTTAACGCTAAACAGCATGATCACGAATCTGTGAGAGAATTTGGTAACCGCTTGTTAACGCTCTACGAAAGAACATTAGATCACATTTATATTCGTCACCGGGACAGAAATGAGATACTACTTGAACGACTGGAATATGGGATACATTCACACCTCCGACTCTCTATGATATATCTACAGTGCACAACTCTTGAAAAGGGAATTGAAAAATTAGGTATAATAGAAAAGTTATCTAATCTAGCACAGGAGCAGAACAAGATCATTCAACAACTTCAAAATCGAATAACTTCAACTTCAACTCGAGCAACAACTCAACATTACCAAAGGAACACATGCTCGAAACCCTCGGCACATTAACGCCTTTCAAGCAGATATAAACCCAAGCCGAGAATACCTTGCAGATAACTCCACCATACGAGAAATTGTGGATACGCATACCCATTGTTTTGCGGATAACATTTCGGAGCTCACTGGGGTCACGGGCTTTGTGGCAAAGTACAATATAGACGAGACTAACCCCAAATTCACGAGACAATACCCTATACCCCACGTATTGACCCTTTCGGGGAAAGCTCTATACAGGTGGCGGTAGCGACATCAGTTGGCCTCTGAAGCCCAGCCACACTTCCGGCGTCGCCATTTTTCCATGCTAAACAATACTGTGTAGTGAAGTGTTGTGTTGTATCAAATAGATTTAATACATTTTTAAATGAATTTAATACAATTTTACCCCCTCAGTACAGAAATACAGAAGAATAAATATTTTTAGTATTACTGTATTTATTTTAGTTTAATTACAGTATAATTAATTTATACACGACGGTTAAGTGTTACTCTTGTTACGTTTGTTTTATTTGTTTATGTTACAAGCTTGTTTTCTGTAATTGAATTAAAATAATAAAAGGTTTACGGTAAATTGACTAAAACAAGGTTACAATAAAAATATTTTTTTTATTTAATTTAATAATTAAACTCCGTTTACACTGAACTAAAACACGCATTATATTTATTTAAACGAAGCGTTATTTAAAATCGGTAAAAATCCCGTGTAGCATCCCCTAATTTTCTCGGCTGACATCGATCAGCCCCATCGCGTTTATGTTCTGAATTTATTATTGTAACATACCTAATTAATATGTAAATGATTTATCATATTATCGAAATTATATTTTAAGAAATTTATGCAAGAAAGAATCACGAAAGTTTCGTGACGATGAACTTCAGCTAACGGGCGGTCATTCATGTCGGCCTGGCTGCTCATCATTCAACAAATGAAAAACTCTAAATAGATGATTATAATTATATACTCTTCATTAGATGATTATAATTACCTTGTAAGTGGGAAAGTAAAAGAAATCCTCGTGTATCGTGTCAAGGAGCTACAGGTGAGTGAACCAATTATCGTGCTAACTTTAATACAGTTTTACAAATTGGGTTCATACAGTTATACATAAATTTCATACATTTCTAAATAAATTTAATACAACTTTAAATGAATTTAATAGGATTTAAATGAATTATATTTTAAAAAATTTATCCGAGAAAAAAAATCACGAAATTTCCGTGACGATGAACTTCAGCTAACGGACGGTCATTCATGTCGGCCTGGCCGCCCATCATTCAACATACACCGTCACGGAACTTTCGTTATTTTTTTACTCGCATAAATTTCTTAAAATATAATTCATTTTATCGTATTTTATTCATTTAAAATTGTATTAAATTTATTTAGAAATGTATGAAATTCATGTAAAACTGTATTAAAGTTAGCACGATAAATCAATAGGCTTAAATCGTTCACTCACCTGTAGCCCCTAGACACGATACACGAGGATTTCTTTTACTTTCCCACTTACAAGATAATTATAATCATCCTTAGCGTAGAAACATATTCGTTTCACAAAGAAATCGTACAGATCGAGTGATGTTACTGTAGGCCACGAATTCACATCGTTCTTGAAAAACGTTTCTAACATATCATCCATGGGATCTGGCATATTGTGGTCTTCAAACATTAATTTCTGCTTATATCGTTCGCTGGCTAGGCCGTTCAAACTTTTGAAATATCTGCTTGACATAATTTAAACAGAAAAATCGCCGAATAATTGTATAAACACTTGTAATTTAAACTACACTGTAGTTACACTGCACTAAATCCTCTGAAACGGAAGTTAGTAAGGGCTCTCGTAGGATCGGTCACGTGGTTTCTTGTGACGCGTTGTTTTGTTATCGAAACGGTCAATACATGGACAAGTATCAGACACTCATTCAACAATATATCCAAGCGGGAATCATTCAACCCTCCCGTAGCCGATGAAATTCCCCAGTCCATCTTGTTAAGAAATCGGACGGCTCAGTAAGGTTCACACTGGACCTCCGCAACATCAACGAGGTGACTGAGTAATTAGACTATCCTACACCGCTCATTAATGAGATCCTCCACAGCCTAAACGGAAGCAACATTTTTACGGTACTGGATCTAAATTCGGGATACTTCCAAATCCCTATAGATCCAGAAATACGTAAATGCTATGCATTTCAGACCCCTTGGGGTAAGTTTCAACTTACCAGGATGCCCCAAGGGGGGCGGAATTCATCTCAAATATTCCAGGAATTTATGACATCCATCCTGCAAGAAAAGGTAGGATGCGGAATTTTCGTCTTCCAGGACGACGTCCTCATATACTCGAAGAATATGAGAGAACATTGCGAAACACTGCAATGGGCACTGGCACGCCTTGGTAACCACAATGTCAAATTACGACGAAACAAATGCCAATTCGGGTGTCAGGAAGTTCGATATCTGGGGCACATAATCACCCCAGAGGGCATCACCCCTGATCCTAGAAACGTGGAGGCCATACAGCAGATGAAACCCCCATCCACGGTGAAACAAATTCACAACCTTGAATTATTCCCAGCCTTTCAGACATACTCATCCCTATCACAGCGCTCACAAAGAAAAACACAAAAATTGTATGGACAGAACAATGCCAGTCTGCATTTATGTAATTTAAGCAAATTTTGACTTCTCCGCCTATTCTAGCATCACCTAACTACAACCAGGGATTTCATATCCATACAGACGCCTCTAATTTTGCCATTACAGCAGAGGGGACCGCAAGGCCTTCGCCCAGTTGCTTACTACAGTGCAAAACTTCGCGGACCGCAACTTAACTATAGCACAGTAGAAAAGGAAGCCCTGGCAATTGTACTTGCTCTCCGTCAATTCCGTAATATTGTACTCGGATACCCGATATCCATTCTATCGGACCATAAGCCACTATTCTTCTTACGTTCCATGAAAGGAAATAATCAACAACTCCTGAGATGGGCATTAGAATTGGAAGAGTTCCAACTACAGGTGACTCACATCCCAGGTTAACAAAACAAAGTAGCGGATCTACTATCCAGACCGGTTGTGGTAAACACGGCAGTTGTTTTGTCCTTCGACAATGAGGAATGGACATCACAGCTCCGGGAATCATGGATCTCATGTATTAGATACGATATCAGTACTAAAAAGGATGACGACTCCACTGCATCTCGTCAGTATTATGAAATTCGAAATGGCCTAGTATGCAAACTACAACAGGTGAACAAGGGTCGAGCCCATTCACGTATATGTGTTGGTAATAAAGTAAAATTACAAATTCTCAAAGCAAATCACGACCACCTGCTAATTGGTCACCGTGGCATCTCCAAAACCATCTCAAACATACAACAGAGGTACTACTGGCCCAGATTAAAGGAGGACATACAAAACTATATTCAGAATTGTATCACTTGTCAGCAATCAAAATTAAGGAAAGGTAAAGCAGACTTTCAAGAGGGTGTCCATGCCTCACGACCCTTCGAAAAGGTGGTGATGGACATAATTGGTCCGCTTCAGAAATCGGCCAAGGGACACAAATACATCCTGGTAATGGTGAAAAATCTTTGTGACATCTTTACTCGCTTCCCGGATGCGGTTCCATTGAGAGAACAGACAGCGAAAGCGGTGGCAAAAGCTTTCTTTTCACACATCATCTGTCGTTATGGCGTTCCAGTGGAAATCATATCAGACAGAGGGGCCAATTTTATGCTGGAGATCATGAAGCAGTTATGTACTGACTTACAAATACGTCACTAAGCTACTACCGCATACAGATCAACCTCTAATGGCCTTTGTGAGCAGGTGAACCAAACGATTATTGAGACTCTCCGAACGATATGCCAGAATCGTCCAGCAAATTGAGATGAACTTCTACCCTGTGCCCTTTTTTCTGTTAGAAATACCATTAATGACCACATCGGCGATTCACCCTTGTTCCTTGTGTATGGCTTTGATCCTACAACACCAGATTCCTGGTCTCCGGATGGCACTCACACATATGACAACATCAACACATATCGCTCTGAGCTGGTGAAGCGGCTTCAGGCCACAAGACAAGAGGCACAGCAGGTCAGTACTGAAAAAACACGACGTAAAAGGTTGAAATGCAATCAAAGACGACAAACTCCGATGGAAAACTGTCCTGGACAACTTGTCTGGCTACTCCGCAAAGGGGGTAGGAAGCGTAAACTTATGTACAGATATCTGGGTCCATTCCGTGTCCTACGACGGCTAAACCCAGTCAGTTATGAAATTTGCCCAATCGCAGGGAAGAAGATGCAAACTGTACATGTAGATCTGCTCAAACTCTGCACTAACTACACTGCTCGACCATGAAAGAAGAAATTCACTACGGATGATAAGCATGCTCAACAGACAAACTGTGAACCTGATGATATAGAGTATGAGTCAGATGAGGATGATTCTCCCATACGCTGTAGACAGTCACCACAGCAGCCTGACATAAATGAAAACACACCTCAGTATTCTTTACGCAATAGGCCACGGGTCAATTACAGGGATCTGCATCTTGGCCGACCTTAAGATCATGAGTGAGCTTAACTGACTTTAAGTGACTCATTAGAGTGGGTGGTGGGCTGTGTGACATATACAAATGCAAATATATTCATTTGAATTCGTTTTGAACTTGACTTTATGATCAGTTTCTGTCAATTTCATTTCTTTTGTAATTATCTTATATTCAATTTTATTATGTGTTCGTTTCTCTTGTTTACATTTTTATGCATTTAGTCTTAAAATATAATTACGCCTATCTCTCATTGTTCCGACCCGCCAAGTCTCAGAGAGTCATTTGTATCGTGTGCAAAAGAAAGAAACGAAAGTTTCTCACGAACGAACTTTTCTTATCCTTGGTGCGGTCG
>JAHWFO010002553.1:86785-154511 GCA_023313115.1 Rhysida immarginata
AGAGAAGGACGAGACACAAGAACCCTGGAATACAATAAATAATAGTTATTAATTAAAAATACAAATTAAAGAAAAAATAAGATATAATAAACAAAAATAATTAATCAAAATCAAAATAAAAAGCTGACGTTTCGGATAGAGACTATCCTTTATCAAAGCAAAAAAGGATAATTCTCTAAAAGCAAATAGAATATTAGAGAATTATCCTGAAGTTATGAAAGTTGTACTAACGGACGGGTTTATATATAGTTTGCATGGGGAATAGTAATACGGTATTGGCTGAAAAACAAGAAGAGAGCAAATGAGATTAATTAGAAGAACTTGAATCCTCCTCCCAAATCGATAAAAAAAACCCGCCTCTTCCTCCTTCCTAAATTCAGTTCCCCTGGTCGTGTCTACCTTCTTACCAAGATTCATAAACCTGGCAATCCCGGCCGTCCAATCATCTCTTGTAACAACACCCTCTGTGAGCCACTTTCTGCTTATGTCGGCCACCACATACGCCACATCCCACCCAGTCTTCCTTCCTATATCAAAGACACTAACGATTTTCTCTCCCATATCCAGCGCCTTAATGACTCTAATTACGATTTTAAGAACGTCTTCCTCTGCACACTTGATGTCTCTTCTCTCTACACAACATTCCTCATGATGATGGAATTGAAGCTGTTCGCAACAGTCTCGAGGCTAACAAACCTTTCCAAGTTCCTTCTACTGACACAATCTGCCTTCTCCTTAACACCATCCTAACCTGCAATTTCTTCACTTTTAACAATGATTATTATATCCAGTCCAGTGGCACTGCTATGGGTTCCAAAATGGCTCCTAACTATGCCAACATTTTTATGGGGGAGGTGGAAACCAAACTGCTTTCCACGTCTCCCTTGAAGCCGTTAATCTGGCTACGGTATATTGACGATGTTTTCCTGATCTGGCCACATAATGAAGACTCTCTCCTATCTTTTATAACCCACTCTAACTCCATCCACCCCTCTATCAAGTTTTCTCACAATTATTCTATCACAACTGTTTCTTTTTTGGATGTCTTTATCTCTATCACTAACAACAAATTGTCTACTAATCTCTATAAGAAGCCCACTGACAGGTAACAGTACTTACACTATGATAGCTGCCATCCACGCCATTGCAAGGATAACATCCCTTTAGGTCAGTTAACTCACATCCATAGAATATGCACTAGTCAGTCTGACAAGAACTTCCATGCTAACGCCCTTACTCACTCCCTTAAAGCAAGAGGCTACCCCAAATCTGTCATACGCGCTTCTATCTATAAGCATCGCAATTCCTGTTCTAACAACAATCAGCCATGGCCACACCTTCCAGCCATGGCCACACTTATGTTAGTTCTTCCTTATCATCCAACCCTTGATAGTATTAAAAATATCCTAAGGAAACATCAACATATAATTGACAACTCTCCTCTTCTCCATTCCATTCTACCAGAACCACCTAAAGTTTCTTTTAAACGGACATCTAATTTTAAAGATATTCTGGTCCATGCTGCTATTACTAAACCACGCACTTCCACTAAGGGATGTTCTCCTTGCAATGAAAAGCGTTGTGGCGTTTGCCATTTTCTTAACCCTGCTATCTCCATTTCCAGCAGTGCTTCCTCCTTTTCTTTCAAAATTAACCAGAACCTGACCTGCACTTCTCACATTCTAATTTACCTGTTACATTGCAAGGTATGCCAGAAACAGTATCTCGGTGAGACAAGCAATACCATACGTGCCAGATTTGCCGGACATAAATTCGACATCCTTAGCGATGCTGACACCCTTGTCGCTAAACACTTTAATTCCCGTGGCCACTCTTTACAGGCCATCAGCCTTTATATTCTTCATAGTAACTTCCATAACAAAAAAGAGAGAAAGCAATTCGAGTCTTTTCTTATTTGGAAATTCAATTCCCTCAATGGCATTAACCTTAGCAAAGGCACCATTCCCTCTTTACCTTTCCCATATCCCTCAGGATAATTCTCTAATATTCTATTTGCTTTTAGAGAATTATCCTTTTTTGCTTTGATAAAGGATAGTCTCTGTCCGAAACGTCAGCTTTTTTATTTTGATTTTGATTAATTATTTTTGTTTATTATATCTTATTTTTTATTTAATTTGTATTTTTAATTAATAACTATTATTCATAAGTGATACTAATAAGAGAATTTAGACTAAGCTTCTGTTACATGGGTGTATTGTAACTGTTATCTCATAAGTATTCAATGATTGTTTTTTGCTGTGGAGGAGTGTGTTTGGGCAATATCATAAATTGTGAAACCCCAACTATACCACTCATTGTTGCATAGCGAACAACACATCACAGTTGAATAACTTTTTCATATTCTTTGTATAACAGTGGATCACGCAGGAATCTTTGTTAGTTAAAGATTTTAATCTAGTGTTGGCCATTTTGTAATTATTTTGAAGAGTACATGGGTCCTTCTTCCAAGGGAGTTGAACTTTGTATTGCTCTCCATTCCAGTTAATACTTTCTTCAAATTGTTTTATTGCCTGATCATCTTCTTGACTGGTACTTGGACACGAGTCAACAATTCCAATATGTTCTATATCCCAGAACATCTTCAAAAGACTTTCCAATTCATCTGCTATCTGCTGATCTAATAAGATTCACCTGGGCAATTTGATTTCTTGATCCGGTGTTAAGTGGTCCTGACAGACACCATCCCAACTTAGTTTCAATGGCCACGAGCTATTCATTAATTCTTTTAATTGTGCCTTTAGTTAATCGCCAGTGACAGTCACCCCCATCAATAGATTGGGGTGTTGAATTCCTGTTTTTGTAGTACACTCGATTTTCGCTAATCCGGCCATTCCTTGCACAGACGGGTGCCGAATTACCGAGCTTTAATTTCTTTAATCAAAACATGTCAAATAATATTTCCATTTTCAATGAGGAATACGTTTTTGGCTTGCTTTATCTCGCAGTCACTTTACAAGCATTACATTGGTACTGTGCGTGTCTGATTGTTGCATTTTGTGGTGCAGGAAAAGGTTGCTAGCTTCAGCACCTGCAGTGTGAGATGTCTTCAGCTCTTCCTCTGTGATGTTTTCTTCCTCATCTTCATCATTTTCATCTGTGTCTTTCAATAAACTATGGATGATTTCTTCCTCATTCAGCCAGATGTTAATTTCCTCTATTTCAACTTCTTGTCCTCCTGGAAGCAAGTGACACATATCCACGAATACAGAGTTAGGCATTGGTGTTTCTGGATTCACTGGTTCATCACTCTCAACTGACTCAATCACAGTTATAAGGGAAGGCCACAATTTTTTCGGCCTCTGTAATGCTCTGCTATCTGCAATATCCCATGAATCTGCTAGCTGCATACCAACATCACACACGTTAATCGTTACCACACTTTCAGCATGGTCTCGGTGGATTCGTTTTTACATTGATCCAAAAGAGAGCTTAGAATCTTATGTATGATAACTGAACTTTAGTGCTTCCAAAATTCCTTGATCCATAGGCTGAATCAGAGGCAAAAACATAGCTCGAATTTCGCCAGACACTATAGCTCATTATATCCATGAGCAGCTTTTTCATTCTGGATTGCAAGAGTTTTGGAAGGAAGCTTTTTGAAAAATGGACCAGTCTCATTAGCATTATACACTGCAACAAGAGTTAGCCCTTCTTTCTTTATCATCTTCTCCAGGATCATTTTAAAATTTTCTGCATCTTTTTCATTTGTTGAGCGACTTTCCCCTGTGACTATCAGTTGCTGTATACCATGTCTTCTTTTCAGTTTGATAACCAGTCTTCACTTGCTGCAAACTCTTTGTAACCCACCGAGTTTCATGTTAAACATTACTGCTTTTTCCTCGATTATGGAGCCACTGATAGGTAGGAGCCTTTACTTTTTTGTTGCACAACCATGTGTAAACAGCTGTATCAAGTTCGTTGTTCTCACCCTTTCTCATAATCTTTCATTGCCCCAAGCTGCTATCCATTTGGCTCGCATACTGACGAAGCTGATTATCTTTCTTCTTTATATCGTAAATCGTGGCATGTCCAATGTTGTACCCTGAAGCAATGGTTTTTTGGGAAAAACCTTGCTTCAACTTCTCCAAAATTTGTTTTTTGCAACAGCTCCAAAATTACGTGTTTTCTTTTCAATGACATATTGAGAGTGAAAATTAATTGAAAGTAAAAGTTTTAACTTCCCTAGCTCTGAAATTGAAAGTTTTGATTTCGGGAACTGGGTGCCGGACTATTGAGGGCCAGATTAGCGAGAGTAGAGTGTATTCCGACAAGAAAGATGAAGGTCTTTAATTTTCAACTCTTTGGTGGGTCTTTTGGGGACAACATTCACAGGCTGAGGAATTTCTAATGCTATTATTTCAGTGATTTCATAGGGTTCGATTACACATTACAAATTCACCTTAACCCTTTTCAACATTTTGATTTGTGGTTCGTTTTTATCAAAGGTGAAAATTGATAAAGTTTCTGTTCCAATATATTCTAATTGTATGTGATTGCTTATTTCTTCTGATAAAAAAGTGCACTCACTTCCTGTGTCAAATAAGCACTGTACCATTAATCTTTCCTCATTGGCTACAATTTCACCCTCCACTACTTGTAATAGACATTGCTTGGATTGATCTCTTCGCTAGGTACATTCACGTTGACTGTTGTTTCTAAGTTTCAGATTGAGTAGAGTTCTTATTTTCTTCTTTATTAATTACTTTGCAACTGAAGAGACCACTATGCTTACGTTTACATTTTGTACACTGTCTCTTTGGAGATTGGCAATTACGTGATAAATGACCTTTAGAGGAGCAATTAAAGCACCTGCCAGCTTTCTTAAATATTTATATCTTTTCTTTATTGCTTTTAGGGCATTCATTCCACTCATGTTCTCCACTGGTACAAATGATGCATTGTTTAGTAGTAATCATCAGGGCAGAAGCTGTGAATCATTGTTTCTTTGAGGTTTTATTCTGATTTGTAATCATTTTTCCCTTTTTCAAAGTTTCCTCATTGTTATTTTGTAATGTATTCAATTTCATTACTCGACTAGCTTGTTCTCTGGTAGTAATTTCCTTTTTTAAAAATTTCAGTACATCATTGACATCCCACTGTTGCTCATCATCTCTGTCTCTACTAAACTGAACAATAGCTTCTTCTGGTATCACTTGCATTACTGTTGGACATAATATAGTACCATATGATTCAGTATTAATCCCAAGATTAGCTAGGCTCCGAATATGTAAATCACAAGTATCATAAACTTTTCTTAGCGCTTTAACATCACTCATTTTTTTCACTTGTCTGAGCGCTATTAATTCAGCCATATGCGGATTCACAGTTTTTTCCAAATCGTTTTGTTAATATGTCAATTGCAACGTCATAGTTGGCATCTGAAATAGCCAGTCCAGCCATCGCATCAGCAGCATCATTAGTCAACAATGGTTTTAACTATATGAACTTAACAGTGTTTGTTATTTGATCATTTTCATGAATGCTGCCTTTAAACTGGTCCCAAAATTTGGCCCATTCTAATATATTTCCATTAAATTTAGCCAAGTCTATGCGCGGTAAACGTATATGAGGAATTATAGGTAAGAGATTGCTTACCTGATCAGATTGTTGAGATGAGCTGGTGACGTTTTCTTGGGTCGAGCGGGTCTGATTTATACTGTTTATTGCAGTTTCTTTCTTTAAAGCACGTGATGATCTAGTTCTCCATGTCACGATTCTATTTTGATAAGTCTCTACGGTTTGTGTATTCTTCATCGAGGTCATCACTATCTGGTAGTAAAGCGTTGATTTGCTCATCAAGTTGATTAATTTGTTCTTCCTTACTCATTATCTGTGCCAATACTTCTTCTATTTCATCATTTGGAGTAGGCGTCAATGATAGTTTCTCTTCCGCTGCAGTACATACGTTTGTGATAGATGTATGTAAACTCGTACATTTTCTTTTACACTTGCTCAATGCGATTTCCATTTCAGACATGTTTCGCGTTTTAATTTATCACGAAGTGAAGAAATGTATGATTTCAATGTGTTTCACAGAGTTCTATGTTGAATAACTTCAATAAATTCCATGGCTCCTGTTTTATATTAGAGTTCAGTGTTCAACTGACATTATCGCTTCAAAGTTGAGTTCAAATTATAGCTTCCATAAATTTTACTTACAGTTCCAATTTAATGTTCCCGGGTTTCGGCACCAAATGTTTGTGAATTCATTCTAGTTTCCATATTTCCAGAAATTCAATGATAAACAATCCAATATTCACAAACAGGTAACAATTTATTGAACACCATAAGACTACACACAACATTCTTCCATGACAGCTTAACACAAAGAGAGAGAACAAATAGATTCAAAAACCAAAAGTAAAAGGGTTAATCAAAACTAAAAGCTTGTAAATGTAAGGTTCTTGATAGAAACTGAAAGTTCCAAAACAAAATTGAAATTCAAATCTAAGTACTTAACTTGTAGGCTCATCAGATCCTCAAGAAGGTTCTCTACTGGTTTCTTTGTGGTTATGTAAAAAAATATGTTCATATTCCCTCTTCATCAAGAGACCTCCTATGTACCACAGATTCACCGATGCAGATATAATGGAGCATGTGTGGCATGTGTTATATTACAGAATAGATGTTTAATTGAATCACCAGGGGAGGAGATATCGAACATTTCTAAGGTAGATAAAGATCTGGATATTTATTTTGTTCAGTGACATGCCCTCCTTTCGTTTATGTGATTTTGAAATCTCGTAGGAACTTATCTAACATGCTGTACTTAAAATCGAAAAGATACCATAGCCTTATAATACGAAGTCTGTACACTCCGGGGTCCTTTGATCCCCGATTTCCTTCTGCGCATGACCAACCACCTAGAATCACATTTGAATTAGCAGTAGTAGGCATATTGATTTAGATTCGAAAAATTAGAATCCGCTTTTTCACGAGTTCGTCAAAATGGTATTTTAATTGAATAATGCCATTATGAATTAATTAAAACACAAAATTATGAATAAAACTTGTAGAGGAGCATCCTATTGTTCTGCAATTAATTGCGAGAGCAATAGGAAAAATTGTAAAGATTTCCAAAAGATCCTGTAAGGTGATAAAAGTTATTTGATTCACTCTACTCTCTGTTATTTCTCGCCTAGTTCATAGTTCAAATTATTTTTTTTAATGAATTTAAGGAGGCCTTATAGTATAAAGATGATAGAAATACACGATTTCCCAACCGTTTTTGCCATTTATTCCAAGATAACACAGGCATTAGTAAGAATTTATGTACCCTGGAATAAACTCCAAAACCACTCGGGAAATCTTGTGCATTTATACCGCTATGTATAATTTAAGACCTCCGTAAAATTCACAATGACATATATATTTTACGTTTTGTTTTTCTTATTTTTCCCCCATAGATGTAAGCAATGGTTAATTAATGCAGGGCGCGAAGATTTAATACAAAATCTGAAAATACATTTGTCCCAGCAGTTACAGGCTGTGTAGTACTCATTTCGAAGTAAACATGTTCATCAATCAATCTCAAAAAACGAGGCTCATATGGAATACGGTTCCCACAATTTTTGAGGGAACAGCTCACATACAAAACAAAACGCCTAACAGAGTATTACAAAATAAAAACAAGTAAATACATAAGAGTATTTTAATGCAAAATACTAAATAGACACAGTTGCTTTCTTTATTTAAAAAAATATACACATGTGTAGCACAAGAGAAATCATTAATTTTTACAATCATGCATCTTGATTACAATATACATTTTAAAACATATACTTTGTAAATAAACATACATTTATTAAAAAAATATAATTTCAGTGATTCATCTTTGAACGCCCATCCTCCTTGCCAATCTCCACCCAGCCATGATATTCAGCCAGCAGCTTGCTCTTCATCCTCACTTGTTAAAGCCCATAAAGAAAAACCTTTAACAAAAAAAAAAACAAGATTCAACGTTTACGCCAAGTAATCGAAAATCAACGCTTAAAATTAAAAAGACAACAAAGAAAGATTGAATCCTTGAAATACTTACGAAAAGTTATTAAAAAACAGAACTTGAAATTAAAAAGAAAACAAAGTAAAATTGATTTCTTACAAAAGCAAAAAAACTTAGTAGTGATAAAACAGCACCATGTTTAGAGTATATTCAAAAGAAGTTTTCAAATTCTAAAAAAATATTCTTATTAGCACAAATTAAATTACTTAAATCTAAAAATAATGGATTCAGATACTCTCCTGAAATGTTACAATTATGCACAGTTTTATGTACGTACCTACAAGGCGCCAAAAATTATAACTAATGCGGTCCATATTTTCATTGCCTTCCAGAATAACTCTCTACAGAAATTTAACATCAATATCTATTCCTCTGGGTTTATCAAAAAATTTATTAACATTCCTAGAAAAATTATAGCACACATGGATATAAGACAAAGAATAGTGATAATGTGCATAGATGAAATATCTATTAAAAGTGAATTAACATACAATAGAAATTTAGATCTGGTGATTGGGTTTGAGGACAATGGCTAATTTTCTTCCCAAGATATTGCTAATACAGCCACTGTCTTTATGATTCGAGGAGTTACAACAAAATATAAGCAAGCAACTGCTTATTCTTTTTGTATGGGTACCATGTCTGCAATAATACTGAAAAACCAGATATTCTCCTACATCAGATATTCTCCTACTTGAGAAAACTGGCTTTTTAATTCTTGTCGTGGTTACTGATCAGGGACCAAATTTTTTAAGTTTAACAAATCTACTGAATTAAACAACTTTTTCCAGGAATTGGCACAATATTAAAACAGGGTGAAATAACGAAGGCAATTTACCAGAAAAAATAAAGGGAAAAATGTGGATAATCGTATTAAGAATAAAGAAATAAAATCACTCTTTGACCACAACAGAAATAAATTTGGAAAAATACGACTTGTAAGCGCTTTTGGAGGGCGAAGCTCTCATCATTCAGCAGATTCAGGGACTTTAACAATTTGGAAATGGATTTCCTATCCAAAACTTTGAAATTCGCTATCAATAAATACTAAATTCAATGACGTCCAGAATTTACTGGGCGAAATAGAGGGCGGTTTAAAGTTTTTACCATATCCTAATAAAAAATCTATTAGAGACCAGTGTAAAAAAGTTCTCTCCACCAACTTTAACAATTATGTCGTTTCTACTGCAGATAAGCAAAACGCAAAAATTATCAACTCCCTCAAAAGTAGAGACTGCTTTTATTTAAAAAGCGATAAAGGAAACAATACAGTCATTTTAGACAAAGCCGAATATTTTAAAAGGGTAGACATGGTTATTTCCTAAGGCCGCTTTTAAGTATTGAACAAAGACCCTTTAACCGGACTTATAAGTGATGCTAAAGATATCGTTACAAACTGCCCCAATACTGTCCCTAGAATCTTAGCATCGTCATTAATAATCACCAACCCGACACTACCCTACCAAAAATACACAAACTGGGTGATAAAATGAGACCCATAGTTTCCAATATTGATTCACCTTTGTACCTTATCTCTAAGTTTCTTGCCAATTTCCTCAAAACCCTAAAGGTCTCAGATTTCGACAGTTCGGTTAAGAATAGTCTAGAATTAGCCAAAATACTTAAAAATAGGAAGATCAAACCCGGGGAGATTTTAGTATCTTTTGATGTGGTCTCACTGTTCCCCAATGTCCCCATCCCCGAAACTTGGCTTTCTCAAAAAAAGTTTGGCTAAAAACAATGTTCCTAAGGTCAAGATTGATGAATATCTAAGATTAACAAGATTTTGAGTATATAATAATATTTTTCTATATAAAAGGCAAATATACAAAATGAATAATGGTACTCCTAAGGGGTCATGTCTCAGCCCAATTCTGGCGGACATTTTCCTAAAATCTTTCGAAAGCATCCTCAAGAATTCGGATCGTTACTTTCCCGAAGTCTGGTACCGTTATGTTGACGATGTTTTTGCCATTTTCGATACCAATGTTTGTGAATTAGATAAATTTATTGAATACAATAATGGTTTCTTCCCTCCATTCAATTTACTGTTGAAAACGAAGTCAATGGTAAATTAGCCTTCCTTGATATTTTGATTTTAAGAAATCGGGATTCCTTAGCGTTTGATGTATTCCGCAAACCTTCCAATCAACTTAATTTCATTACATCCGATTCTGCCACCCGTGGAACCAAAAAATGTCCACTTTTATTTCAGTGATACACCAAGCTATTAATCTTCCCTTAATTACCACGGTTTTTAAAAAAGAAATTTCCATGATCAAGAAAATTGCCTCTAAGAATGGCTACAGCCCCAATACTATTGTGACGTTCCAGGTTAGCTGGAAGTCATATGGGTCCGGCGGAGAGGTGGGTTGAGATTAAAACTGTATGTTTTGTTTTTGATTTCTCTGCTGATTTATGAATTTTTACGGATCGTGTTAATTATATGGTAGATATTGTCATTGTTTCTAGTCAAGAATAATTCATTCATTGTGAAAACAGCTGTTTTGTATTGGTTTTATTTGCAATATTGTGTAAGAGGTGTTGTTGCGTGTGTGTACTCTGTTGGCGGCTGCGATTGTTACCGCCGGTTCGGGGAAGATCATCGCAGCGTCCGGCAGAGTATTGTTGTGAGAAATCCGGGGAATGTGTTGTTTTTGTTTTTGTTGTTGCGCGTGTAGTTTTTGTGTTATTTATATTTTTTGAAGAGGATTCCAGCGTCAGCTTCCAAGCGATACAGACGTGTGCCTCGAGATGGAAGCCTACAACTTTTTTTCGAACACCCGCTGTTAAGCTCACGCTGGAATATCTGATCTAAAAACGTGAATCTGAGTCCTTGTATCCTTCCATTACTGGTCCCGAACCAGCGCCGGCTGCAAGGGGGGGTGTGGAGGGGTGTCGCACCCTCCCCTGATTACTCTTGTCAGCAAATTGTCTCTTGTTTGTTGGCTAGAAACATCACAAGGAATTAATTAAAAATAAAACTGGTTGGGGGCATGAGAGATGACCATTTCGTAGGGGAGGTGTGAGGATGTAACCCTTCTAAAATAAGGGAGGAATGTAACCATTCAAAAACGCGGACGCGCAATCATGCATCACCATCGCGCATTGTTACAATCACGTGATTGAGTAAAGGGAATTCCCAAGCTTTGTGTGAACGGATTTAACAACACCGTGATCGTCATGTAAAAATTGTAGATGTGCCAGTAGTAAGTGTAGAAGATCATTCTCCTGAATCGTCTAATTCACAAGAACTTACGAAAAATAGCACTACAAATGTTCATGGGAGCAACTATTAAAAAAGATTGTGTTCAGTATGATTAGCAGTGCTATCGTTACAAGTAAACACTAAACATACATTTTCCATTTCATTTACAGGATGTCACCGATGCACAACAATTTTTATGTATAGATGAGATGAGACCAATCGAGGATCATTCTCCTGAAACTTCACCAACATGGACAGAATGCATTGGACAGTTGTCGGGTATTTCAGATTTAATATATGAATGTCAAAAAATTGTGACAGAAGCAAAATGTAGTGATGCACCCGACATTGAAAAGTATTTATTTGAAGCCATTGAAGTGACGTCAAAATTGAAAAATTGGTGTAGTTATTTTATCCGTAATGCAAGCAGAATTCTTGAAGTTATGTCTTCAAAAAAGGGTGAGGTTGTAGACCGAGAACCAGATCCTAATTCCACAACGCTTGTACGAGATCCTGGAGAGCGTCCAAAAAATTTATCAGAAAACCAACAAAAATTTCTGTTAAAACTGGGTCCACAGCAGCCACGTTTGTCCAATTTTCCTGTTAACAGTGACATTCGCGTGGAAAGCAAAACAAATTTTCTGCATCTTGGTATAATTTGTATCCATATTTAGAATACAGCATTCAGAAAGATGCAGCATTTTGTTTTGTATGTCAACTGTTTCCTTATAGCAGAGGCAAAGAGTGTGCTGATAGTGCATGGATCGTAACAGGCATGCGAAAATGGCACAAAATGAAAAGTGTGGGTTCAAAAAAGCTGGGAAAAATGGCACAGCATTTCTCATCCGAAAGTCACAAAGCATCACTTATAGATTTCTGCCATTTTTCATTGAGAACATCTAGCCATATTGCCTTATTGCTTGATAAATCTGCACGAATTGCTGAAATTCAAGAAGCAAAAGATTTGCAGACGAACAAGGAAGTCGTTGAAACACTATTGGATGTGACAAAAATACTAGCAAGACAGAAATTAGCTTTCAGAGGCAGTGGTGACGAAAATAACTCAAACTTTCAGCAAATTACGCAGCTATTAGGACGACATTCCTCGACAATTAAAAGATGGCAGGAAGTCTCACAAAATGAATTCATCTCTTTACTAGGAAAAGACGTTCAAAGCAAAATAATTAAAGATGTCACATCAGCAGGAATGTATGCCGTCCTTGCTGACACAACCCCTGATCTTGCTCATGAAGACCGTCTGGCAATTGTAGTAAGATATGTAAACGACAAAGGAAAACCATTTGAAAGACTGTTAGAAGTAACAGAAGCTAAAGGAAAAACTGGTATCGCTTTAGCCACGGATATTTGTACTGTTCTAACAAAAAATGTTCTGAGCTTAGATTCTCTGTGTTTCCAATCATATGATGTTACCGCATCCATGTCTGGAAAACTTAATGGAACGCAGCGCAAAGTGTGTGATATTCTAGAGCGTGAAATACCCTATATTCCATGTCAAGCTCATAGATGCAACACAGTAGTTGAACATTCTTGTAATGGAAGTGTTTTAGTTGCTGATATGTTCAACGTTCTAGGAGATCTTTACGGTTTCATTACAGGAAGCACCAAGCGGTATACCCACTACAAAGGCATGCTGTCATCACTAGATTCAAAACTGACAATAAAAAATTTATCTCAAACTAGATGGACAGCGCGGGCTCATTCACTCACATCTTTTTGGAATTGTTATGAAGGCAGCCTAGAAGTTCTGGCCAATATCAGAGATGAATGCCGGGATATTAAGGCCAGATCAGAGGCTCTGGGACTGCAGAGGAAATTGTTGTTGTATGATTTCATAGTATCATTATGTTTCATGAAAAACATTATGATGAAAACAAAGTTGCTTACAGAGCAACTACCGAGTCCTTCATTAAATATTCTTGATGCCTGTACTTTACTAGAAGCCACAGTAACTCTTCTACAGAAAATTAGGGAGGATGAATTGGCACTAGAGAATGAAATATTGGCAGCTGAGAAATTTGCAAAGAGATTTGGTATGAATCCTGAACAGGAATACGAAACTCATCATCGAATTCGACGTAAACCTAAACGATATGATGAACACCAGGAGACAACAGCAAATATTCCATTTAAAGAGTTTTACCAAAAAGAAATATGTGCCATTCTTGACATTCAGATCAATGGTCTTAATGAAAACATTCAACAGTTTTTAAATAAGGTGAAGCCGTTTGCTACAATGTTTCAATTACCCATGACCAACGCCACAATAGAGAATGTTAACCAATTTTGCCAACTCTCACCTCCTGCTCACAAATTTAACCCTGAAATTCTCAAGATGGAACAAGAAATTTTAGGCACATTGATACCATCGGAAGCAAAAACCTTTGCTGAAATTGCAAATGTTGCCATTCAAAGCAAACATTTACTTCTGGAAGTCTATTTGGCAGTTCGTCTTGTTCTAACAGCACCAGTGACAACAGCATCAAACGAACGATCATTTAGCAAGTTAAAAATAGTTAAAAACTATCTAAGAACAACAATGGGTGATGACAGATTAAATTCCCTCCTCCTGTTGGCAAGTGAAAATGACATAGTTGACGATTTAAATTTGTCTGACATTGCAGAACAATGGAGTATTCTTAAACATCATAGAATTAAATTTTAATGTTAAAAAGGTTGTTTTGCTATTGTATTTAAAAATTCTCTTTTTTCCTCATCAATAAAATCTTTCTTTAATCTTCACACTGTTTGTACTTTATTCGTTTCAATGTTTTTCGGTGATTCTTTAATGATGACCAGTGAGGAATGTAATGCAAATCCAATTTTACGTATAAAATGCCTAACCAATATAGGCCTACATATATTGTCGGCAAAATTCGGGACAACACCCCCCCAGGGCAAACATCTTCGAGCCGGCGAACACTTGATCATCCCACACCCCAGTGGTAGAACTTTAGGTTTAAGTGCGCATGCACAGTAGCTGGAGTTTGGGGTCATCACACTGGCGCCCGAACAGGGACCAGTAGTCCGGAAGTTCCGGACTATCAAGGGTGCAGGGGCTCAGACGTTTATGTGCATGCGTAGCGTTGCGATTGAGTGATATTGGCGTAATAAAGAGTGACTGATGTATGTAATGACATGGGAAGGTGGGTTTAGGGCGTATTGATATGGTTGTGAAGGGGTATGTGGGCATGTGTAGGTGGGTAAGTGGATAAGTGTAAAGGGTCAATGTCAGCGACGGGTACCGGTGATGGGAGGGAGTGAAGGATAACGATGTGAAAGGTGGGAGTTCGTAGTAGTGATGAGGTCGGAGGTTGCGCATAGTGGGGTGATTGAGCGTTGTGCACCTACTGATGGGTTGCAGCTCGAAGGAATAGAGGGAAACCTGCGGAAAAAACTCACAGAGACTATTTATGAATTTGGAGGCGTTTTCTCCAACAAGGTAGCCGGGGTTCGCGGGGTGCGAGATTATGTAGTGGAATATACCGTTGATAAGTCTCATCCCGTGTTCACCCGGCAGTATCATATTCCTCATGTGTAACGGGAGGCATACACATGGAAACCGGCAGAGTTCGAGCGGGCCGTAATCATCGAGCCCATTATAAGTCCATGAAACTCTCCGGTCCACGTAGTTCCGAAGAAGAACGGGGATGTGAGGATCACCTTAGATCTTCGTAAGGTGAACTTACACACGAGCCCCGTGGATTACCCGACCCCGATAATTAAGGACATCCTGGAAGAGCTGAGGGGGCATAGATACTTCTCAGTGCTCGACCTAAATAACGGATACTATCAAATACCGTTGGCTGAGTCACTGAGAGAGTGCTATGCCTTCCAGTCACCATGGGGCAAATTCCAACTCTTTCAACAATATGTGGTGGCGGCTCTGAAGGGAAAGGTCGGGGAAAACATCCACATGTTCCTGGATGACATCCTGATTTCCACGTAAACGTTCGAAGAGCATGTGGATATGCTGCGTTGGGTACTGGAGAGGTTTAGGAACAAGAGACTGGTGATCAGTCCGGCTAAGTGCTAGTTTTGCACCCCTCGCATGCATTATTTCTGGCATGTCATCACAGCGGAAGGAGCTCGCCCCGATCCAGGGAACGTGGAGGTGATCCGGAAGCTAGGTGAACCCAAGAATGCACGCGAAGTTCGCAGCTTTGTGGGCTCGGTGAATTTCTACCGACCCTTTATATCGGGACTTTCGGATATTCTAGTTCCCATCACAGAGCTGACGAAAGGGGTGCCGTTCCGATGGGACGCTGCCTGTAAGGAAGCTTTTAATGTTATCAAATCGGCCCTGAGCAGCGGGCCTCTGTTGATTCCCCCTGATTACCAACAAGAATTCTTCCTATCAACCAATGCCTCGACCAATGCAATTGGAGGCGTTCTTCAACAAGAGGTTGGGAAGGGCCTGCAACCAATTGCTTATTTTACCAAGAAGGGGGGGGGGGGGAAGTCAACTACTCGGTTATTGAGAAAGAGGCTCTTGCTATCGTCCAAGCGGCCGGCCACTTTTGGTATATCATTCTTGGCCACCCTACCACGGTGTTGATGGATCACCGCCTCTAGCGTTCATCCAGCACATGCGTAATACCAACCAGCGTGTGCTGAGATGGGCGCTGGAGCTGGAGGAATACAGCTTCCCATACAAATACGTGGAGGGCAAAAAGAATGCAGTGGCCAACCTGCTATCACGGCAATGCTACTCAATAATGACCGAGCTTTCGGGCCTTGTCACACGTGAGGAACTCCGACGCAACCAGTGGGAGGATGGGTGGCTCCGGAAAGTTATTCGAGCACTTGAGACCCAGACAGAGGCAGACGGGACAGGAGGACTGTACGGTATCGAGAATGAGTTGATAGTGCGCTACGAAGCGGAAAACCATGAGGGACGGGCACGAATATGCGTTCCACAGATGCAACGAAAAGCATTAATTGACCGGCACCACGATGGTCTCTTAGAAGGGCATCGTGGAGTTAGCGTAACGCTCAAAAAATTGCGAAAAAATTATTTCTGGCTAGGGATGAGGAGTGGCGTTACAGGGAAAGTGCAGTTCAGTGAAGCCTGTCAGCGATCAAAGATTAACATAACACGTGCCCCGTGGCAGGAAGGAATTACCGCAGAGTTTCCCTTTCAAAAATAAGTAATTGACTTGTGGGTCTGGTTCGGAGGTCCAGCAGGGGCAATCGGTTGATCCTGGTGCTCACTGATGTTTTCACATGGTTTACTGAGGCAGAGGCACTTCCCGACCAGACTGCCGAATCTGTGGCACGGGCGTTTGCCCGGAATATAGGTGTCGGTATGGAGTGCCTCAGGAAGTGATAGTGACCGTGGTGCTAACTTCATCTCGGTGGTGTTCAGGTCGCTATGTGAGGATCTTAACATCACGCACAAAGTAACCACAGCGTACCGGCCAACGTCTAACGGGATCGCAGAGCGATGTACAAGTCGCTCTGTGAGACCGTGACGGCGTTGTGCCATGAACACCCCAAGCAGTGGGATGACATGCTGGACTTCGCCTTGTACGCTCTGTGAACAAGCCAGCATGCGTCGACCAGGGAGAGTCCTGCGTTCCTGCTGTACGGGTTCAAACCGGGCTCACCCGGAAATCACCCACAAAGCGCTGAGAACGAAGCCGATGGTCTGGATGTAATACAGCGCTACCGATCAAGATTGGTAGAGAGATTAACACAAGTCAGAGACTAGATCAAGGTAAGAGACATACAGAAACGTCGACAACATTTGGAAAAAATGAATAAAGGTCGAGCCCTGCATCCCCAATAATGAGTATGGCTACTACATAAAGGGGGGGTCCAAAAAGAAAATTTAGTACAAAATTTATTGGCCCCTTTCGTGTATTACGGCAGGTTAACAAGGTTGACTACGAGATTGAGGATTCATATTAACACCATAGAATGGTAGTACATGTGGACTGTTTAAAACCATGATGGTTGCATCCAGTAGTGAGTCGAAGGAAGAAGCAGCGGCACGCTGTCAGGATATGAGAGGAAGATGTAGGAGAAATTGAAGATGAGGATGAGGAGTCAGACGATTGGGAAACTATGAAAAGTGTAAGTCGAGATTGGGGACATACTGGAGCAGAGGACAGTAGGGATGTGACCCAGGAAAGAGTAGCACCGGAGGTAGATTCGTCTCCGCAGCAACGGGTGGGGGAGGGGCGTGGTATCATGTCGGAACCACCTGTTCAGGAGGAAGCTCCTATAGTTCAACGGTACTCGTTGCGTAGGCAGGCCCGCCCTGATTATTGGGCCATTCATAGGGGAATGTCTGGGAAGAGGTGAAACTGGTATGTGCGAGTTTGAATGGTGAGGTGATATGATGTATGTAGTAGCATGTGGGCATCTGTGTATATTTGAGTTTGTGTTTTATTTATTTATTTATTTTTTGTGTATAGTAATGGAGTGCTGTTATTGGATTATTTTTTTTGTTTTGGTATTATTTGTGGGTAAAGCTTACTTGAACGTAACCCTTAACAGGGTATGTTCGAGGCCTTTCGTCGGGCGCATGTGACGTTCCAGGTTAGCTGGAAGTCACATGGGTCCAGCGGAGGGGTGGGTTGAGATTAAAACTGTATGTTTTGTTTTTGATTTCTCTGCTGATTTATGAATTTTTACGGATCGTGTTAATTATATGGTAGATATCGTCATTGTTTCTAGTCAAGAATAATTCATTCATTGTGAAAACAGCTGTTTTGTATTGGTTTTATTTGCAATATTGTGTGAGAGGCGTTGTTGCGTGTGTGTACTCTGTTGGCGGCTGCGATTGTTACCGCCGGTTCGGGGAAGATCATCGCAGCCTCCGGCAGAGTATTGTTGTGAGAAATTCGGGGAATGTGTGAGCGAATGTGTTGTTCTTGTTTTTGTTATGCGCGTGTAGTTTTTGTGTTATTTATATTTTTTGAAGAGGATTCCAGCGTCAGCTTCCAAGCGATACAGACGTGCGCCTCGAGATGGAAGACTACGACTTTTTTTCGAACGCCCGCTGTTAAGCTCACGCTGGAATATCTGATCGCTAATGCGGTTATGTATCTGTTTTATGTTTATTTGTATTGAAGATCTCAAGACAGTAAAGTAAAAGACTTTTACATAATTAAATAAGTTAAAGTTGTTTTGAGTTTTGAAAACAGTTCTCAAGGTATGTTGACATGGGAGAAGAGCTTTGACTGGTGATGCCATGTGGAAGTGGTGATGTATAGGATTGAAGCGCAACGAGGCAGCAAGCAATGGGGTAACCAGGCAGAGTTTTGATGTTATATACTGAGATACGACAACTTTTGGTGGGTGATAACGTTATTGATATTTACGACGCAGTAAGCCAATGGGCGTGATGAACCATGACTGGGTCCTTCTATATTTGTTTTCCGTGTCCTCCCGCCGGGATTCGTGTGCAATGGAAGTTCGTTCTACGTTTTCCGTGTCTGACTTTTGAACGTTTATTTCTAAAAGCAAGCACTCGCTATAAAAAAGATTAACAAAGATTTTTTGTCTATTTTGTCATTACCAATAACATGCGATATAAAACTAATAGATTTAGTAGGTTTTCTTTGCACTTGAGTAGGATTATAGCTGCTCTGAGCAGAAAAACTAGTTACCAGAGGTATTGAGAGGGGAGGCAAGTTGGAGCACTCGCTGATGCACCGTGGAAATCTCAAACCATGTGTTGCGAGGACGGATGCGGAGGCTTGAATAGGGTTCGCCAGTGGTTGGTTGGCAAGTTGTACGTGCTTGCTCCTGCCACAAGGGGTTACAGTGTCAATCCCCTAACTTGGTAAATATTAATAGCAGACACGTTGCGCGTTCTTGCGCAGCTGGTTCGTTAGGAATATTTTATTCGGGGGAGCAAACACAACTCATGAAACTAGGTGCCACTGTGTGGGAGATTTCCCCCCCCCCCCAAAATGCAATGCCGTAACCCTGTATTAGTATGCCCTGCCTCAGACGTCAAGCCATGAATTTTAGTGTGTTTATATACGGTAAAATAGTATTTAACTTTAAGCATCGCTGCCTGTTTTGTTAAAATTTGATAATCGCGCTGTGGCCAGCGATGCCAGACCTGGGTTTTTCCACCCAGATCTAGGTTTTTTCTATCCCATCTGCTGAGAAAATAAAAATCCAGAAAAAACCTAGATGGAAAAAAAAATAAACCCAGAAAAAGCCCAAGTTCGGAAAGTCACTTTAGAAAACCATTCAAATGTATATAAATGTAAAAATAAAGATTTATATATAAATGTATATAAAAATATATGTATATATAAACATCCCCTATTTAAATGTAAAAAGATGAAATATGTTAAATGTAAACATCTGAATGTTGGTTATGGTAAATCAAATAATTATACAATTAAATTTATTGAACAAATAAACTAAAATATATTAAACCAGAAAATAATGAAAGATGCTTTTAAAAATATATATACATGAACAAAGAATTAATAATATGCATGAAGTAAAAGCCACACTGCCTTTTTAAAAAGGGCTGTGCTCTCTGCTGACCTTGAGGTCATTCTCTTGAAGTTTTCACATTTGTATTACATTTATATAAGAAACAAGTTTCTTTATTCTTTTTTAAAACTATTTTAATTCGGTTTGAGGTTCTCCCTCTCCCCTTCCTCTAATACAATATTGAGTTTTGTCTGAAGAGGTCGCTGAGATAGCTGGTGATGAAAACAAACCCAGATTTGGGTGGAAAAATTTATTTCCGGCAATATTTCCGCTGGCAACGCTGGCTGTGGCCCCTTCCGGTTTTAGGAATGGCGCTATTGTTTTGCATTTTGTACACATTTTGTTTTGATTAAATGAGAATAAACATGAAGTTAATTATAAATGTGAATCCGAGTCCTTGTACCCCTCCATTACTGGTCCCGAACCCTTGATCATCCCACGCTCCAGTGGTAGAACTTCAGATTTAAGTGCACATGCACAGTAGCTTGAGTTCGGGGTCATCACACTATCACAGACCTTCTTAGGAAAAGGAAATGTAATAAATTTATTACGGACATCATTACCCTTCGAAAAGTTAAAGAAAATAGAATGACCATCTCCTTGCCCTACAATAAACAACTTATTAAAGGTCTTAATTCAGTTTTTAAGCCACACAACTTTTCCCTTTGTTTTAGGAACCCAAACCAAGTTAGATTCTTACAAGGCAATCCTAAGGACAAGGTTCCCCTGCTCTAGAAATCCGGTATCTATGAAATACAATGCCCCCAATGTCCGAAGATTTACAAAAGTCAAACTTCTCGTAACATTTTAACCCGTTTCAAGGAACATCTGCACCACAGAAGAAACGGTAGAAGCAGCCTCTCCGCCGTCGCCAAACATTCCCTGGACACAGGACATGACGTCTCCATAAACAATTTGAAACTTAAAATCAAAAAACAAAAAAAGACTTTTGGACGCTTTTGAGAGTATGACCATTCAATCAACCGATAGCAATAATTTACTTAATTCTGATGGGGACCCAATCAGCGACTCCCAATTAATTTAATGGTGGGTCGGCTTAACCAATCATTGAATTTTTCTCTCTTTGTATTTTGACTTAATTCTATGATTGGCTTCATTTTGCTATAAATACTCGTCCCCCCCCCCCCTTACTTATATCAACATCATCGGGTTTTCCCATTTTACTCCCTGAATCTGCTGAATGATGAGAGCTTCGCCCTTGAAAAGTGCTTACAGGTCGTATTTTTCCAAATTTATTTCTGTTGTGGTCAAAGAGTGTTTTTATTTTTTATTCTTAAATCTACTGAAAGTCACTCCAATATCACCATATTTTTATATAGAAGAGAACAAATATTTCTATATGTTTGATCCACTGCACCTCATAAAATCTGTGAGAAATAACCTAAAAAAATATGACATTAACTTTTTGGAAAACAAAACTGCTTCATGGAAGCACATCAAAAATTTATATCAGCATTCCTTAGGAATGAAGATCGGATTGACTTGGATCTATACGGGAAATAAACTTTATTTCTGGTGTAGCTGTGCATGCTATGAACTAACAATAAAGCTTATAATTTAACATTTCCGTGCAGCTCCAAATTTCCCAATAGACATCTGGAACTACCAGGCTTCAGCAAGATGAAAGTGTCACTTGCAACACAAATTTTAAGCCATTCTATAGAATCTGGTATTTTAGATCTAATAAGTCATGCAATTCTGCATCCATCAGCTTACTAGACTGCAGAATTCATTGGACTGTTTAACAAGCTATACGATTTATTTAATTCAACATGTTTCATGATATCCTCCTCTTCTGAAAATATAAAAGAAAAAGAATTTATAATGAAAATGTTAGAAGTATTATAATCTATTAAGCTTTTAAACAGATTTAATCACAAAGAAGTTAAAATTAAAGTTAAATGTTTTGCTGGATGGGTGCAGGTTATAAATGGATTACTTCAAATCAAGAGGTCTTAAGAGAAAAATATGACTTTAAATTTATTATTACTAAGCATATGAATCAAGACTGGTCTGGAAATTTTTTTTAGTAGTATCAGGAGAAGAGGAGGCTTTAGCAATAATCCTTCTCCTTTCCTTTTTCATTATTTCTCTTCAGATTAACGTCCATTAACAACATTCTAAAACCAAGTATTGGGAGTAATTGTTTGACAGATGATGACCAATTCTAAAACCCTCCAAGATCTTTGCAAAAAAGTCAGTACTACTAAAAAACAAAAAAATAATACAAATGATCAAATTCTGTGCATAACTGATACAAATAATTTTGATTATAACACCCATGAAGACTTTGAAAAAGATGAATCAGCCTCGGTGGCTTAGTGGTTGCATGATCGCCTCTGATGCCCGAGGACGACGAGGATTTTTTCAGGGGGGAAAATCCTGAGATCACGCACTTCCTTCGGAAGGGAAGTGAAGCCGTTGGTCCCGTGTAGTCGTTTGCCAGCTGCACGTTAAAGAACCCTTGCGAGGCAAAATTTGCGGCCCCTATAACGCCGTTCTGAAATGGCCATAGCAGTTGAAAAGGACGTTAATACCAAATAAACCAAACCAAACCAACCGAAAAAGATGATAGTGCATCCCATTATGTCTCTTGAAAAGGTTGTATCAAAATCATTGTTGTGAAGAATGCGCTGAAAATTGAAAATTCATTAGTAACTTCAGAAGACCAACTGTTCATTAGTTTCAAATCTTATAATGAAAATAATATTGATCAACTTGAAATCCCTACCTATGAGTTTTCACATTTCATTGTACCCTCTGTAGGAGTCACATACAGGTCTTCCTTACTTGGAATTAAGCCCATTCCATCTGCCAGTTATTGAACGTTTCTTTGGTCAGCTTTTCAAAAGGTTAACCGGTGAATGTGAAGTGATATTTCAAAGACATTTTAGAACAAGGTTAAATGTTCCTGGCATTTTACATGATATTGTTAAAGAAATTGATGATCACATTATCAGACCAAATTCTTGCATGCACTTTAAAGTATTTTTAATGCCTTTATTTGTTAGAGTGCAGCTATATTATAGTTTAAAATTTTTAAATAATCAAATAAAATCACACAATAAGAAAAAAAATTTAAATTTTATGCATGTATAAATTTGTTAAACATTTTCAAATAGAAACTGCTAAGGATTAATTAATTTTTTCGGATTTTTTGTTTTACAATCTTATCTTGGAATTAACTTTTAGCTCTATTTATATGCTGTCTAGAAAAAAATATTAAATATAAAAATTTGTTTATTAATATAAAATTTAAATTTTAAATTATATTATCCATTTTGCATCATATCAAACAATTAAAAAAAATGATATTACGAAAATTGTTGCAAATAGTGTAAAGATTAAATTATTATTTGGAATCACAATTTTGTCTTAGTATATCTTTTCTGTTATGAATGAATGGTTGAATGATTAATAGCAATTTTAATGAAAACTATTAAACTTAATTTTATGGAAAGTTTCAAAAGATCAGAAATCAAATATTCATTTTCAGAATTAAGTTTTTTTACAAAAGCCAGAAGCTTATTAACGACTGCATTGTAATATAAAAAAACATTTTTGAAATACTGAAGTAATTTTAACTTAAGTATTCATGCTAAGGAAACGTTATAATCATTTTAATTTATACCTTATGATACTTATATCCATTGTCCGTTAAGAAGCCATATTTGGAGAGGAGAAAAAACGCTTAGCCATTTAGGAAATATACAAGCAACAATGAACGCAAAAATGCGAAACGCATGGCAACTCTCTACAATTTAACCGATTAACCATTCTTTCGTATAGATTAGCAGGCTAATTCTAACTAACTGGTTCTTCTTTAGCTGTTAAAAAAAAAAGTCTTGCACAACCATAACTGAGTTGTCTTTGTTTCTTGACAAGGATTTCTTGTCGGCGCACAGCTTACATGAAGCTAACTGCCAAAGCTATAATTTCATTGGCTGGAGAATTTTTGACGTCACAATGACACGGTAAGTTCCGGGGCCATCCATTAAGTTCGCTATTTGTACGATCAGCAGAAAATGGCACGTTTTATACTATGGGATTCGACGCGAGGATACAGACTTGGTATTATTAGGCTATGAAGATACTTAGCTAAAGTATTAGATAATTTTTGATTACTTGTTAATAAAATAAGGATTAATTATAGTAAACCATAATGATTAAAGTACAATGCTGTTACACTTAGAAACACATAATAATGTGCAATATGTCGTGATACGTTCGTAATCTTTTGTCTAAACACATACAGTAAAACCCCGTTACAACGTACTTCAAGGGACCTGGAAATTTGTACGTTTTTCTGAGGTGTACGTTATACTGAAACTGGGGGGGGGCTTGTGAAAAATGCATATATTCATAGAAAAACATAAGAATACATGAATGCATTTTATTTTATTCAATACAAATAGCATATACAATATGCAGTATTGCATTAATGTTTTTAAAAAAAATCTGTAATGGCCGTCTGCTTTCTTTCTATAACTTGCCTCCCAAAAAAGTCCTCCATATCTGACATTGTGAAGTTAAATGTTTCTGGTGCACCGCTATGCTGTGCAAAATAGTTTTGTAAGCTTTTTATAGCCTCCATTGCTACCAAAGTTGAGACGGGCGTTACCTCAGGTTCTAAATGGCCATTTTCATCTTCGTCTTCGTCTTCGTCTTCCTGATCGCTATGAATTTCATTTTGCTTTTCTCTCTAATCTAATTGCAGCACAAATTGGATCCCGACTGAGTAGCAGCAGAGATTTCCGGGTTTATATATGCTATACTGACCAACCAATGAAATGTGAACTCGGCTTAATTAGCCCATTGGCCCATTTGCAACTTTCGCATGGGCTGCATTGACCAATCAGTGCAAGACATGTGAACGATGTACGTTGTACTGAAGGGATAATTTAACCAAGGGGATGTAAAATTAGTACGTTATTCTGAAATGTACGTTAAGTGAGGTACGTTATTCTGAAACTTTTTAGCATTAAAATACCTACGTTTGGGACGGGGATTTGAAATTTGTACGTTATTCTGAAATGTACGTTAAAGTGAGGTACGTTGTAACGGGGTTTTACTGTATATGAAGTTGTTTCACTATTAAAGAAAGCTTTGCAGTGTAGATTAAGACTTTTTAAATTGCTTTCAAATTGCTGCTGTGGAATCTTTTTAATTCTAAAAATAGACATCTTTCTTAAAATTTAAGAGACACGCTTCCAGACCTTCTCGAGAATGTATACTCAGACATTAGAGCAAGAATGTGTTTTATGCATGATGGTGCTCTCTCGCATTTCAGCCAGTGTTCGGGAGATGCTCACTATTATCTCCCACAACTGACGGGTAGGTAGGAATGGATCAATTACTGCATGGTTGCCTCATCTCATGGTGACATCTCAAAAGCCTTATGTATGCATCAATCCGTACAAATATGGAGATGACATTATCAATGGATACAGTTAATTTTTATTGTTTCCATTGTAGTCAGGCATCGTGTCTTTGTTTTGTCTTTCTCATTAACCAAACACTTCTCATCATATGTTTATGTGACTTTTTTTTTTCTAGTTTTGTCATGGGGAACCAGTCCCCACAGTTTGTGTTTCTATTTTAGATTAACCCTGCATCAAAAGAGTCAGTGAGGATTAAATTTTGAATTTATACAATATTGGTAGAGATTCAGCAGTAGTTACAAGGAACCAGTCAGGTTAAAGAAAGAACAAAAAATGCAAATAGCCAATTAAGTGACTTTGGTTTGCTAATTGAAACAACTTGGAATAGCCCAAGGTTCAGAATCCATGTTCATCTATGATTCATTGATTTCATATGTTTCATAAGCATTTAGAAGGAAATATTGGTAATATGTCGTAATAGTCTAAAATTGTCCCTTGGTGGCCATTTTCAAGGACATCCATCACCATTGACATCTTTTTGGTTGGTCTTACTTGATATGAGCTAAATGCTCTTTCTGTCTAGCATTGATGAGAGGCTTTGACTGGCATTGGTAACTGGCTACCCACATATTGTACATAGTAATTCGTAAATGGCTACCCACATATTGTACACAGTAATTCGTAAATGGATACCCACATATTGTACACAGTAATTCGTAAACGGCTGATTTTTGGATGTTATCCTGTTTCATCCAAGCAAGGATTTCATAGTTTAGGTTTTTATTTGATAACTCTAATCCATCAGAATATGGTTGCAAATTCAGAATAAGTATTCTTATACATGAATTTCAGATATTTTTATAAATTGCTTCTAATGTAGAGATATTCTTAGGATTTGTGCTAAATTTCTTTTCCGAATATGGGATGATCTCTTGATTAGATATTCAACAAAGTTTGATTTTTACCTGCCAAACCTCAGATGTTTAAATTATTGATGAAAATTGGAATCCAGGCTGTGGAATTTTCTTTCCTATTTTCATCAATAATTTAAACATTTGAGGTTGGTCATGTAAAAATCCTCACAGACCATTCTTTATTTACTCTTTAAAAGACATTTTGGTATACGCTTGCACATGCACAGTTTAACATACTGGTAGATTAGTAAAAATGCTTTTGTTTCATCAAATATTTAATATTTTTATATTCTGATTACAGGGTGTTGTCTCTATTTTAGTTTATCAAGTTTCCTGAAAATGGCATTGCATTGGGTTGAAAACCTTGCATGCTATAAACAAAAAAACTTAAGAAGACATCTTGATTTTTTTTAATATCTGCATTAATCATGTGTGCCCTGAGGCGTGGGGGGGGGGGGGGCGAAGGTACCCCTAACAACAAAGATCCAAGCCCACGCGTGCCAGGAGCGGGTTTTTAATGACTCAATGACTCGCGGAGGGGAGGTGGTTGACTAGCCAAAGAATAGGCGTGCAGTGGAAACAAGACTGCAATATTTAATTTGCATATTAATACAAGTTAATTACAATGAATACATAAATAAATGGGGCCCGATAAACAAAATTGATAATCACAGAAAATAGTGAACAATTTGTAATTTACGAGCTATACAAAAAAACTTCACAATTATGCATCAACATCTGAAAAACTCTGTTCTAATCAAACAACTTATGGTACCCAACACATGATTCCATGGCATGTCTCAAATGCAAATCATGCGCTTCAACTGCGTTGCGTTGTACAAAGGTACGCTTAATAAGCTTTCACATCGGAATATAGGAACGCATGGAAATAGTCAAGCTCCCCTTTTTCTATGCAAATTCCTGTTCAGGGGCTTCTTTAAAACGAAGTCTCCTGAACAACGGGAGGGGAGGAGAGCAGTAACCCCGATTAACAGCTAATGTACGCACTAATATGCTTCCTGTACCCCTCGCTTTTGTAACCTTTGCTTCCTATGCTTTACAACTCAAACGGCAAGTGTTAACGACCATGCCCCTCTAACATAACTCTCATGCATTGGCAACCAATCATTTAAACCAAAATAGATAAATATTAACATGACTTAAAGGTTATAACTCAAGAAAATTGTCTTTCTGGTTAGCATCAGACAACCAACAACTCATGCGAACTCGGAAAGTTAGTTCTCTTCGCTCTAATAGCGATGGCACCAATCACATGACCTTCGTTCGTTCGGGACGATTAGAAGCGCAAAACACACAACTGGGGAGGAGCATCGGACCAATTCCATATGTCTCGTTATAACTATGTATATCAGTTAGACAAGGAGGAATAAATGGAGAGATCTCACCAATCCCAAGTTGCATCCAACGGCGATTTTCTTAACTTAGTAGGAACTCCATTAATGTGAAAAAACGGAGTGTATTCCATTTCCTCTATAGTAATGCTCGCTGGCAACGAAACTTCCTTAATAGCTGTCCGTTCAGCATAAAAGAATCGTTGCGAACATTCTTATTGAACACAAACGGTCGAATACCGTTTTCTTCATAATTCTTTATAAAAACAAACAGAAAAACTGCGGAGCGTCGAACACAGCACGTCAGCCGTCTTCTTCGAGCTTCCCTGCGCAACAACGCACACGCTCTCTCGCAACAAAGAACAACGCTGATTTTTTTATTATTAGGAGCGGGTTTCTGGAAAAAGCCGTAACAACCGTGGCCAAGAAAGCTCAGCATCAGCCGCAATTGTTACCTCTTTTCCCATTATTAGACTTAACAATGCTATATAACAACAAACACTCATTTTCCCAACAAACAATAACAGATCTACTTCCACGAACCCTCCATTAATAACACACACGCATACACGCAACTAATTCAACTCTTTAATCCAACTTCCATATTTTACAACGCAATAAACCACACCTACGCATTTACTACCATACCACTACATCCACCCAACAACAGGAACACCATACCTCGCAACGAAAAAAAAAACAAACAAACACACACTGACCCAGTCACACACGCCCCACCAAAAAAAAAACAACAAAAGAACAAAGTTCTTTCACTTGTCAAACACTTTTTACCTAACACGCATACAACACTTCACAAAGACTATCTTTTATTCTGCTAACACACACACACCAGACAGGACCTTAAATGGGTTGATTAACCAGGCTGGCTTTTCTGCTTATCACTGTTTACTCGACCCTGCTTTCCCTTCATATTGCAGACAACCTCCCTAAACACATCATTAGCACCACGCCCTCGACGTGGTTCCTCTCTACCTGACCCGTTTTGTGTCTTGGGGCCGACGACCTTATCGCTCTTGGGCCTAACAGGTAGGAACGGGGACGCTATTTTTACAGGAACTTGGTGTCTTATTTCTACCTCCAGTTCCTTCTCAGTTTGTACGGCTACTGTCGCAACCCCTCTGGTAGCAGGCCTTTGAGCATGCTCTGGTTCTTTCATCGCTACATTCTGATCCACTTTCCATACTCTATTTTTGAATACGACCTGTGTGTCCCGAAATCTAAGGCCTTTAATCCTGACTTTGTTTCCGGGCAGCACCTGCAGTACCTTGAATGGTCCAAACCAGGCCCCCTGCAAATTCCCAGTACAGGCCACCATCACCTGCATGTTCGGGCTGATTGTCACACTATTTATATCACTATTTCTCCTCAGCCTTTCTGGGCTCTTATACGCCTGCCACTCAACGCCTTGCCCACAATTTTCCCTTTTTTCCTCGCGTCTGACCTCATAGTCACCACCATTCACAATTGCGACAGTCGCGCATGTGAATGCAATCCCATCCAGGATGTCCGTTCCTAATATCCCATCGCAGGGCCTATCCGAAAATGAATGTAGCAAAAAGTCGCATTTGGGCACAGCCCTGCCACGGATTTTAATATCAAGGGTGGCTGCTTGTCTGATATGAATACACCCACCATTGACCCCACGAACAACTGTGTCCACATCATGAATGGGGGCATGTGGTAGCTGGTGACAGAGTTCAATATCCAGGAATGAAACCTGGGACCCTGTATCTACCATCATGTCCACAAATTGTCCCTGAATCATTATACCTATGTGATATAGTCTATCTTGTCCTCTCCTTAACAGAATCGGACCACTATCACTCGGTACCACTTGTGCCGACTCATGTGGCTTTGCCTGCTGACACTCCCGGGCATAATGCCCCGGGGCTCCGCATTTAAAACAGGTCACACTATTCTTTTGTGTGCGTGGCTTGCCTTCCTTTTCTTTCAGCAACTTTTCAAGCATATCCTTGACCTCTTTAAGCTCCTTCCTGCACGAGCACTCCTTTTCCACCGGGAGAGCAAGGCTATGAGAACCCCCTTTTTCCCGAGTTTTGGGTCGTGGGGGAGCTGCACAACCTTCGTCATCAAATTCAAGCAGGTTGGCATCGAGCTCCACCCTACAGCTCTCTCCATGGTGACCTCTCTCCAGCTCCTCAGACTCTAAAGCACATTTAATAGCATCCTGGAATGTATTCGGAGCTGTTGCCTTAAGCAATTTTTATGTGGCAAGAGGGTACCATGCCTAAATCTCTGCAAAAGAAATTCCTCTCGAGTTGCCCCCATAACAGGGTTGGCCTGGATAAATCTATCCATTGCCAGTTGGAGGCGCCCCGAGAAGTCTAAAACGGTTTTTTTGCGGCGCTGTATGACGTCGCATGCCCCTTAAGTTTTGACTTTGCGACCATCAATTTTATCTCGTTGGACCAGTGGCCAAGAGCCCCAATGCTCTCGACCGCCTTTAGAAATCCGGACACACTAATTCCAGACCCATCTTTTGAGAAGACCTACTCAGGTACTGTGCCGGCCATCTTGGGTTCAGGTGCTCCATCCCCGACCTCTGCCCCTTCTACAGGCATACCTAGGGCATACTCAGACCACAGATAGGCATACTCAGGGCACAGATAGGCATACTCAGGGCATACTCAGGGCACACATGCACGCTATACTCATACAAATGAATCCAGATAAGTAAAAGAAGCCTCATAATGATCATATGCTACAGCTACAACGAATTTCAAGCATTATTTTTTACAGCTCCAAACCTTTTTTTATTTTTTTTGTTCAGTATGTTGCTGGTCTCCTATTTGCCTTCAGGACAAAACCTTCACTGAAATATATGAGATGTAACATGCTCTTTACAGCCCTGAAGTTTCAGGACAATTCGTCAAGTATTTTTCTAGATATTGGACAAAACATCTAAAATCGAATGTGTCCACTTACTTTTTGGTAGATATTGTGTAATACATTTGTAACAAAAAATTAAATAATTTTCATAGAAAATCATTGCTGCTGCTGAGAGTAAAAGCATACAATAAAATCATTATGAAATTGACGTTGTGTTAATGACATATTTTTTTTTTCTCTTTTCACAGGGTTAACTTGGTCAATCAGAGTCTCATTGATTTTTATCTTGTTGATCTCAAAATAATAGACCACTTTAAAGTCTTACGAGCTTTTATATTATTGCATGATGGAGAATTTGCACAATCTCTTGCTGATCAATTCTTTGAAAAAGTAATTTCTGAGTCACTCATCATCAGTAATGACCCTATCTTTTTTTTTTTTTTTTTTTTTGATTTACCACAATTCTTCAATCTTTCATGCCTTTTAATTGTAAGATATACTGCCATTAAAAAAAAAAAAAAAAATGAGAATAAATTTTAAATTACAGATGGTTATTTCTAAAATAATTAATTTTAAAATGACTTATTTGTACATAAATCAATGTACATACATGATCTAGTTCAAACAAACATTGGCCCAGATTCACAAAAATATCATAAATAACAACGTTGTTAAATTTAGCAAGTTTATGACTTATTGTAAATATAATTCACAGTATGCTTCATAAGCTCTCTTAAATGTAACGACGAGTAAATAGTCATCTGATTTCAAGAGATGGATATGGCGTGTTTATTTGCTTGAAAACAGCCAATAATGATCCCGAGTACAGTGGAATTAAGGAAAATGGAGAAAGATTGAAAGCGAAAGCAACAATTTACTTCTTCAGAATTACAATTGATGACTATGAAAAATAATCATAAAAGAATTCTTTGTAGAAAATATCAAATGCTGAAAAATAGCAATTATTTTATGAAAAATTTGATAAAGTAGCATATGATAGAAATTTATTCTGAAATCAATGCTTTTGACCAGGAGAGAGGAGCAATTGAACAGGTTCAACAATTTGCTCTTCCATTAATATATTGACTGAGCTTCTCAGTCAGTTGAATAATCATATCCATAGAAATGATTTGGTTACTGATATTACATTAATGCTGAGTCATGTCGATTCGAATATAGTCAAAATTTCAATCGAATCACCACCAAAGCAAACAGGCTTTGTCATGTACAAATATTAAAATACAAAGTCTTTCTTTGTTATGTACAAACCTTCCACCATTTTAAACATTCTGTAACAATACTGTCACGACAGCTCTGAGTTATTGTTAGTTAACTATGTTTTTGTTAGTCGCCGTAATGGCGAATGTTGTCATTAAGTCGATAACGGTGCTTTTGTGAATCCAGTCCATTGGCAGTTATAATTTCAAAATAATTCTGGCTTCTGTTTGGCAGTAATAATAGGTTATGACTGTATTTATCTGGTATATTTGTATTTCAGTTATTTAAAATACGAAAAGAATGTACATCTTAAGCTTGAGGAATGTGGTTATCTTGAATAACATTGATGTTAAAGATCTAAACATAATAAAAATAAATGATTTTCTCCATAGATTGCATTAGGAGTTTCACCTGTTAAACTTATGAACCCCAAGAATCTTAATGCCATCCTTTCACGGGCCGTAACAGCATCTGCATATAGTGACAGTGCCTTTGTCAGTAATTTAAGTTTTTCGGTTAATAGCATTCCTGCAGCTTTCTCTACAAATGGTTTGTATTCACCATGAAAGTAAAATGATTTAAGAAATTTATTTACAATAAGTTAAATTTATTAAATAACTTCTTTTAATAGATTAGAGTGTATAATAATTTTACTAGTGGAGATGGAAGTATTACACCATGAATTCTTGACTTACCGTTTATTCTCGAGTATAAGTCACAGAATTTTGTACCCACTTTTGAGAGAAAAACTGGGGTGCGACCTTTACTCGAGCCTAGCCAAAAATACCTGTCGATGGGCTGCCTATAGATGTTGATATAGTTTGTTTCGTTACCAGCTTTTGCCATATTTGACTAAATAACAAACAAGATGTTATTATATTCCACTTAAATTTTATTAAATTAATTTTTATTTATTATTGTTAACAGTAACACTTATAGAAAATTATTTATCTTTGGATATTTGAAAATATCACTGAATAATATGAAGAAAACTAACTTTGATGGTGATATAAACACTGCTTCGCTTCTCATGACGCCATTTTGAATAAATTAATGAACACTGCCATTCTCCGCGTAATTTTCCCACTTAAATTTTATTAAATTAATATCTATTTATTATTGTTAACAGTAATCACTGATTCCCTGAAAAAAGCGCACATGAAAATTGCGCACAAAAAAAAAGCGTACACGGAAAATTGCACACAGGAAAAAGCGTACACATACGTATAGCCTATAATAATAGTACGGGAGTATATGTGAAAAATAGGCTTTGATGGGAATGTTATTTTTTCATCAGGAATGGTCTCCTGATGAATAATTTTGATGGTGTCACTCTGCAGTTCGAGGCATATAGGCATGATAATGTCATCGAATTGGCACCCTTTTGTTTTAGAAAATCATTATTATCTCAGTTATTTACCATCTGACATGTTTATGTAATATATCGCTTTAAAGGTTATTTAGAGCTCGATAATAAAGGTCCATACGGTACTTATTTTAAATTAAACTGCATTTGAAATATTTTCATTTTAATGTTTCCATGTGAGGAATGTGAAACATAAAATCATAAATATCTCCTTAGTGATTGCACAAGGAAAATATATATGATCAACGTTCGGAACAAATAGAATTTTTTATAATGGGACCCTATGGGAAATCTGGTTTCGTTTTACTTCTGCCCTTCCGGAACGGATTACGGACATAAAACAGGGGCCTACTGTAATAGAATCTCCATAAATTGAATTTTTTTAGACTGAAATTTGACCTCTATAAATCAAAATTATGCTAATAAATTCACTCTCAAATCGAATTTTGTCAATCTGAATCTTTATAAATTGAATTGATAAGCTGTTCCTGTTGGGAGCTTTCATAAGCTGTTCTGATTGGTTTTCATATATAATCAGTTCTGATTGGCCAAATAATCGTCCTACCAAAAAATTTGCAGATCACCTTGGTAGTCCTCCAGAATATCTGCATACTGTATTTTCACGAATATATCCTGCACCCCTGGATACCCTGCACCCTTGTATACCCCGCAAAATTCAAATTATATATAAGAATATTTTGGAAAACCCGCACCCTTGTATACCCCATGGGGTATCCAATATATAGGACTCAAAAAACTTTGGAATAATATTATTTAAAGCAGGAAATTAATAAATCAATTAATTATTTCAAACAATAAACTGAATTAAAATTTTTAATAAAAATTGTGTTGGCAGTATAAAAACTTACAAGAGAAAGCATAAGAAATGGAAGAAATAGAACACATTCAAATCCTGTCTTAAAAACTGTAACAGATATATGAAAAATTCTAATTGAAGACTTGTTCAGCATGAAATTCCGAACAAAAAAAAAAATTTAGAAAATCCGATTACACTTCTAGTTCAACCTCTTCTTGCTTTCTGTCTCATGTCATTCATATAAAAAATATTTTGGAAACCCAGCACCCCTGGATACCCTGCACCCCCCTCCTGCAGATGTAAAAAAATTGTATAACCCGCGGGGTATATTTGCGAAAATAACGTACCATGGTTTGTATGCTTTTAAAAAATCTTGAAAACTGCTTGGAAAAAAGTCATTTTCAAGTACTTGAAAACCTTGAAAAACTAAAATGAGAAAAGGTCCTTGAATTTTGTAATATCTCAAAAAAGTGCAAAAAAGTTGAAAAAAAAATTCCATCATCTCTCCAGATCTGCTGTCCTAGGAACATGACTGATTAAAAGAAATGTTTAAGTAAAATGTACCATAGCTTAAATTCTATGGTTGAAACAAAACAATTGATGAATTGTATGTGAGCAGATTTTAAAGGAATTCAATGACTATTTAGATAATGTGGTTTCGAAACATTCAGATTTTTAGATGAAAACTCAAAAACTCAAAAATTGATGAATAGGTTTTTGAGACAATGAACATCAATAAATGAATTTTAATTTTGTAATTACTTACATTATTATCTTTTTTAATATTAAAATTTTATAATTCGTGTGGTTTTTCAAGTCCTTGAAAAATTTTTCTTCACAGATGTACGAACCATGGTATATTGAGGACATTTCTTAAAATTATTAAATTGTACAATTAAAAAAAATTTTCTTTTTAGAATATAGCATAGAGATATGCCTTTGATATAACATTTCAGTTGAAAACTAACTTAAAGATAAAACCAACAGTTGACAAAATATGTACAGTAATTATAAGTCAAGTTTTAGACATAGAATCACTGTTTAATAAATTTATGCATTTTATTTTTAATATTTATAGTTGCTGCTCCATTTCATGGTTTAGAGATTCAGTATAGGACTGAATGGCCTCTCAACATTGTTATCACTCCTAAATGCCTAGCACTTTATAATCGAATTTTCTATTTCTTCATGCAAATACGCCATTTACATTGGGCCCTTACTGACATTTTCTACCATTTAAAACGAAACAGTTAAGCTACAGAAAAATTTTTATTAACTTGTTTTTTTTTAATATTAAAATATGTTTATTGATAATTTACCGGAAAATTTATTTTTTGTACATTTTTAGTTAAATATAAGAAAACAACTCAATCACCACATTTTATACAGATGCAACTTTTCAGGTTAGTAAAAACATTCAAAAGATGTCAAAAACTAGTGAAGGAAATTTTCAATCTCTGTAGCTGTTTGTTATAATGAATATTATTTTTGAATATTTATTTGTTTATCTAAGCTTCATTGAAAATTTATTTCAACCTTTAACCCGAAACCTCAACATTTTTCAAATCTCATTGTAAGCAAACTACTGCTCACAAAAATTAGGGGATATTTCATAATGAATATGGAGCAATAAATAAAAGAAGCATATGAAATTTATTTATTAAATAAGAACATCAGAAAACCAAATAACAAGTCAAAGAAACTTGTCTGATTATTCTAATGAGAATCAAACTTAATTATCGTGATTGAGTAGTATGAGAAATATTGAAGGGGGTGAACAGAAACATGTCAAACACTGTATCCTATTGTGTTACTCTATGCTGGAGAAGCTGAAACTATTTTCTTTCATAGAATGATAATGTAAGGCATCAACAACATTCTTCGGAGAGTTACACATATTGACTGATCAGTAGAGTGTATGGTCATCCTGGACTGCCAAAACACACAAGATCAGATTGTCCAGCAGTTCTTATGGGATCCTCTGCTATTCTTGCTCCAGGGCAACTTCCAGCTAAACAAGTGTTGTGGGAGGCATTGGAAGGATTACCACATGCCATCCCAGTACATCTCAAGCATTTTCATTGGGATTCAGGTCTGGAGAATGTGAAGACCAGTCCATATGTTCGATTCCTCCGAAGCATGTTGTTAATGCCTTGCATTATCATCTATGAAAGAAAATAGTTTCAGCTTCTCTAGCATAGAGTAACACAATAGGATACAGGATCTCATCTCGATATCTGACAGTAGTCAGGAATCCGTTTCTGATGATGACCTGGATATCAGTACAATCACCAATGCCGATGCCAGCCCACACGATGATTCCATCACCACCGAGGGTATCCCCTCTTTTCACATGAAACCTGGTTTCTTCCATGTTCCTTGTTCATGCCAGATCAGGACACAATGATTGTCAGGCTACAGACTGAATCTTAGAGAGGAGGACAGGTGACTACTCATCACGGGTCCAATGACGACGACGGGTTCTATGGTGTTCAGCAGATAACAGAAGGCATACTATTGGTCGCCTGGCATACAGTCCAACATGATGGAACTGATTTTGTATGGTCTGGGTGCATAACTATAGTGGGAGCAAGAAACTATCCCCACAGTTTCATTGCTGTACTTGTTCCTTCTTGCCAATAATGTCAGGTAACTGTCATCTCTTGCTGTTGTGGCAGATAGGCAACCCTGCCCTCATCTTCTTTGTACTGTGCCAATCTCTTGAAAGGACTCCACAGTCTGCTAATCACGCTTTGGGATGTTATAGTGCTGCTGCCACTGTCCATCAGCTTCAAAGTGTTTTAGGGCTATCCAGGTTTGGATTCAGGCAAATCATGCTGCAGGGGCATTGCAAGAGCAAGAAAATTGCAGGATAAGGACATTGTGATCAGGGAAAGTGCAAATACTCATGTACTTTCAGCTTTTTATAGTGTATTTTGACTAATAAAGTGAAAGTTTAATTTTGCATCTCATTTGCATAATCAGGCAACTTTCTTTGACTTGTCATTTGCCGTTCTAACGTTCAACAAAAATTGAATGCTTCTTTTATGTATTGCTTCATATTCATTTTGAAATATCCACTAATTTTTATGAGCAGTGTGTACAAGGTGTATCTAAACCCCTATCACAAACTTCTGGTGGTAATTCCCCACAGCAAGATGAAAACAAAAGTTCGTATAAACTTTCCAGGCACTTGCGCCAATGTGTCACTAGTCGGGTAAACTCGTCCGAAAAGAATTTCTGTGGTTGTTGTCGACACCAGGATTGAATAACAGCTTTAACCTCATCGTCATAATGAAACTGATGATCTGCACTGACTTTAACCTTTTCCAAAACCTTAATGGACATCAGTTTCACCTTTTACAAAACCTTAAGTGTTAACCTTAAGGGACATCAGTTTCATTCTGACGATGTGGTGAAAGCTGCCATTCAATCCTGGTGTCAACATCATCACTGGAATTCTTCTCCAATGGGTTTCCTGACTAGTCACACATTGGTGCAAGTGCGTGGAAATGGATGTGGACTATGTCGAAAGGAGAATGGTACCTTACATAGAAGACGTAGAAGAGGTGAGACAAAAATGACTGGAGTCACAAACCAGCATAACTTCAGACGAGTTTATAAAATGTTTCAACAAATGTGAAAAACATTGGGATAAGTGCATTATTCTAATGGACACTATTTTTAAAGTTAATAAATATTGAAAATAGTCTGTCAAATACATGATTTCTCCATATTTCTGGTTCCTCCTCATATTAGTCACTGATACTTTCTGAATGATTAAAAATACATTATTTCATTTATGTTACAAATGTACATCAATGTCAATTTACAAATAGATACATGCTTAATTATCTTGTAAAATTTCATGGAATACACAGTTATAGATAAATACTGTATAACTATTAGGATCATTGGATAATATTTTTCCTTGCTTGGAACACGATCTGAACTGAAATCTAAACTGAAGTCTGCTTTGTTTACGTGAGGCATGTAAAAATAGCAGAGTGAATAATTCTTGTCACTTCTGCTTCCTGTGGTACACGAGGCATGTAAACATCAGACTTTAGAGAAAGAAAGATAGTTGAAAGTCAAATTTACAAAAAAGAAATCGACGTTCAGCTCATGTGTGACGTTTTTGATTGGAATTGATCTCAGCGTTCCAAAATAGACTTTAGAAATGTGTTTTGACTTTTAAAATTCTTCAAATTTTCCAAATTTTTCAAATCATCTCTCATTTATCTTTTGATGAGAAGTGCATTTCTCGAAAGAATCGTAAAATCTGATTTTTGGTGATTACAGCGCCATCTGTAATGAATTGAAAAAAATGTTTCAGATAAAAGTTTCATATTTTTTCTTGTCGAGTCTGAATCTTCAATAAAAAATAATAGGGGTTCTTCTTTAAGAGTTCGAGTTTGAAAAATATTAAACTTAGTGGATAGGCTTTTGAAAAATATTAAACACGTCTTTTTTTTAATGAAAACCAAGAACCTCTTGTTCACATCAATTTATTTAGGCATGTATGTATTTCAGTCTTTTTGAGACCATTATTCAACGCCGACTGAACCATTTGAATAATGATCTCAGATGTAAGTCTGTATATATCTAAGAGTTAGGTATAAAGATGAAGTATTTTCCAAATATTAATGGTTAGATTCTATTGTCCGAATGTTAATCAAAAATCCATTAAAATATTATTAAGTAGTGAAGTAATGGAGCTACCTATTGGTTTTACAATGCCTCTTTGTCTGTCCCCTACATGTTCTACACTTTTGGCTAGAAGACTGAAAATCAGAATGTAGCTTTCCATGGGCATGTCCTACTTGGTTTTGATTGGCTCACTGGATTTAGAGTTACGGGGATGGAACTTAGAGCAGACCACCCAGTTCATGTGGTATACAGTGGAACCTCAGTTCATGAACATGTCAGATTATGAACAATTTGGTTCACGGACCAACAATTTAAATAATTTTTATTTTGGTTTATGCACGAATGTATCAGTTCACGAACTGTTCACTGTTTCTGCCATTCTGTTCGTGTGCAGATAGTTGGTGTCACTTCTTATTCCTATGAATATCGCTCACATTTCTGCAATGCATACCTTCTCCAGTATGCCTCCCAAGAAAGTAAAAAGGACAGGAAACATGTGATGGCAAGAATGTGTCAGACATTGCCAAGCAGTACACAGTGAGCTGATGCAGAAGAATTCATTGTGAACTATCACCCAAACAAACTTCTGGCAAAGAGAGCAGAGAACCTGATGAATGAAAATGCAATGGCCCACTTCAGGAACATTCTCCAACAAAGGAAGAAACTTGATCATCTTATGGTGCCAAATAAGTGTGAACCTGCTGCCAAGAGATCATGAGAACAAACCTCTGAAGAACAATAAACTGATGTAAAATAAAGAATAATAAATGGATCTATGAGGATTTTTATACACGCCATACCTCAGATGTTTAAATTATTGATGAAAAATAGGAAAGAAAATTCCACAGCCTGGGATTGAACCAGGAACCTTCTGCTTACCGTGCAGATGCGCCAGCCAATTGCGCCACTGCGGACATGGAAGCATTACGCTATCTACATGCCCTTTGGGCTGGCTGGAGCAGTACCCAGTTCGCAGGCTGGGACTATCTTTCCTACTGGCGTAATAATCATTAAAGAATAATAAATGGATCTATGAGGATTTTTATACACGCCAGATCTCAGATGTTTAAATTATACTAAAGGTAGTCCCAGCCTGCGAACTGGGTACTGTTCCAGCCAGCCCAAAGGGCATGTAGATAGCGTAATGCTTCCATGTCCGCAGTGGCGCAATTGGCTGGTGCATCTGCACGGTGAGCAGAAGGTTCCTGGTTCGATCCCAGACTGTGGAATTTTCTTTCCTATTTTTCATCAATGATGTAAAATCCTTAAATCTCTTTTATTCAGATTTGCTTTGTAGTATATTTATGTACTTAAGTTTACTGTTCTCATTTGTTTTTGTTTGTGCTATCTGTTGATTTACTACCGAATTTTTTGTCACTACTGTACGTCTAATTATGGTAGGGGAGGGCTGGCAAAAATGGGACGGTAGGAGGAGTGGGACAGTATAATTTCCTATGTTATTTATCATACTGCAAGCTTCATCGATGTCATGCTACGTGGAGCAAGTATAGGGGCCATGTTGGTTGTAATGGCTGCCAGATGCAACAGCGTGCTTCAGGTCTGCAACATAGTCTGTGTTTGAGGATCAAAAAATTAATAAAACATGTTCGCTTTGTAAGAAGATTGTTGGAGAATAAGTCGCTATCTTGCTGATATCAAGCTTTTAATAGAAACAGTGTAGCCTAATGATTACAGTAAAACCCCGTTACAACGTACCTCACTTTAACGTATATTTCAGAATAACGTACTAATTTTACATCCCCTTGGTTAAATTATCCCTTCAGTACAACGTATATCGTTCACATGTCTTGCACTGATTGGTCAATGCAGCCCATGTGAAAGTTGCAAATGGGCTAATTAAGCCGAGTTCACGTTTCATTGTTTGGTCAGTATAGCATATATAAACCCGAAAATCTCTGCATGCTACTCAGTCTAGCATGTTCGATTGTCGCATGCTACTCAGTCGGGATCCAATTTGTGCTGCTATTAGATTAGAGACCTTCACTTGACGGACGATTGCCTATCTTCAATACGGTAAGATTATGTGTTTGTTTAATTTGTGTGCATGTAACAGGGTGACTAGTGATCGGGATAGGTACGGGAATGTAACCGGGAAAATTCAGGCCTAATAGTCACATTTTTCTTTTGATGGGCTGATGTAATAACACAAAGCCTCATGGGAGGAATGGGACAATGTCCAATTCCCCCCTAAATGATTCACTGGCAAAAAATAATAATTACCGGTAAATGTATAAGAACTTGGAAACTAATAGGGTTTAAATTCTCTAGCAATTACAAGGAGGTTTAAATTATTTCAATTTCACACATATACCTTCATTAGTAGGAAAATGTTTTGAGAAAATTTTATGGATATCGCAGGTTTTTGCAAGGAAAATTATGATTTTCACTTGAAACGAAGAAAACAAAAGTACAAACGTGTTGGAAATTTGAAAATAGAGCAAAAAGTTGCAAATTTTAGTGAAAATGCTGGAAATCGAATATATAAACAAAAGCTGAATTCTCACTTTATATTTAGTGCATGATTTTGCAAGCATGATTGTCTGTTGTAATGTTTTCTTAAATTCAAGTAAATTTTTTTAAAAAATAAATATTACCACACTCCAAGATTTAAAATATGCACACAAAAAGAAAACTTCACTAAAAGTTAAAAAAAAGTTAAAATTCATTCAGTATACAACCCCCTGGAAGAAAACATTTTATTTGCATAACCCATTGGAAATGGCAAGAATGTAGCCACCAAAATTAAGAGGTTATTAAAATATTGGTGCTACTGTATTCTGCTCTTAGCAATATTGAACTTTTAGCAAAAGAGACGTTTGTTCAAGCACCTTCCCTCCCACCAACCCGATTTTATATCACGGATTGATTTCGAGCGAATTTCCTTCAGGTGCCGTAACAAAAATCAATTTTATTACAGGAATCCGAGCCTAAGAGAAGGAAAATGAAACTGAAAAAAACGAATAGATTTTATTTACTGGTAAGAATACAGACATTATCGTTGGAAAAGGCACGAACGGGACACAAGAAGACCATTGTTGAGTGCGTGGAGACAACGTTGGCAGCACTTTAATTGTAGCAAGTTTAGTTAGTTGCCCGGGACACTCGGGACTCGACAGTTCTATTCGTAAGAGAAAGCGGTCAAGAACTGCTCGCCATGGATGCTCGATCTCTTGTTCATGGGCGAATTCAAACGTGTCCGACATGTGCCATCATGCTTTCACTCTATTTTGAGAAGTCTATTCATTATTCGATAGTGAAATGATATGTGTATAGAAGCAATATAAGAATACACCGAACTTTTGGAATTTTCTGTAAACGACTTACTTACTTTGACTACAGAACGCAACGACAGTTGAAAATCGAACGATGACATTATTGACAAATGGCTATGAGGAATGGAGAAGTCGAATTGTAAAGGAAAAGGCTTAGAAAATAGAAGACAATCTGGTAATGAGGGAAATTAATGGGCCTAAGATTAAGTGATAGACAATGATACTCTCACTTTGTTCTTTTTTATGCATTTATTGAAGTAGGCAACCGCATCCCAAACCGTAGGACGATGGAACGACGCCAGCCACAGGAGATAAATAAGCGTACGATGGTGCAACACACAACCCTGATGCCTGCGACGCTCGTGAAGTTCGAAACCAGATGCTAAGTTTATTGGAATGCTCATTGGAAAGGATAGAAATGCCTCAGTTCTGCAAAAATGTTTGGTATTCCGACAATCACTAACACAACTATCACTTTAGAGAATCCCCCCCCCCTCTCCCTTAGCAGTTTACATACCTTTTACCAGTGTTGGTGCCAGCAAGAAATCCACGGAGCAAAGCGACAAAATAATTAATATGTTAACCGATGACAGTGATATTTTTTAATAAACTGAATAATTTCAGAAGCCAGTGACAAGAAAACTTATGAAAGGAAAATCGATGAGTGACGACCTGAAAAGAAGATGAAAGTAAAAAAGAAGTAATTAAAGGAATTAATTTCACTGACATGGACCGGTGACAAGAAGCGTTGTCATCCTGAAATATGCATGCATTATCACCAAACTTTTCCTCCATGTTGATAGCAAATGATACTCCAAAATTTCTTGGTAAGCATTTGCATTAACAGTTCTTTCACCATGCACATATTTCCTGGGCCTCTTGCTGTCATACATCCCCAGATCATGATTCCAGCATTCCAGAAGTCTCTTGAGGAAAGCTAGGTGAAACTTTTCATTAGGTAGTCTCCAAATTTATCACCAATATTGTCATCCTAGCCAATACAACATCTACTTTCATCCGAAAAAAATCACCGATTCCCAGTCCTGAACAGTCCAAGTTTGATGTTGCTTAGCCCAATGAAGTCTAATTTTGGCTTGCCGCGGTGTGATGAGAGTTTTGGTCTTGGCTTTCCGTGATACGTATCCCATCTCATGTAGACGACAGATTGTTGTTTTGCTTGAAACGTGCACTCCATAGGTTTGCCATTCTTTTGCAATCGCTGATGATGAAGCACTGCGCATTGTTTTGCAGATATTTCTCAGTATTATATCTTCAGCCATGGTCGTTGCACGTGGACGTCCGCAATGTTTGATGTTTTTAATATCCCCTGTTGCTTTATACTTATTTAAAGTGTACAGTACAGCAATTTCACTGACACCAAGAAGGCCTGCAATTTTTATCTCCAGTTTTCCTTTCCCTGTTCAACAATTCTTTTTTTTTTTTTTCTGCTCTACAATACTTTCCCACAACCCATGTTTCGTGAGGAGATTATTAGGAATAAGTGATTAGCAGAAATTTTTTCTTAGAAAATGCAAAGCTACTTTACATATCCATACAATAGGAATGACATATCGGGTCTGATTCATTATAAGAGAGAGGAAATTATTCTAAATTTTAAATATGGCCTAATAGTTTTGTCCTCAAAATGAGGTGGTTTAATACTTTTGTCCATGAGTGTTGTTTTTCGTCAATTTATTATACAGATTCATATTTGTTTTGTAAGCTGCAAGTTGCAGTACATGTACTAGAACAAAAATGTACATTCTTGGAATATTGTTGTTTAATTTTCCATTTCCAATGGGTTGTGCAAATAAAATGTTTTCTTCCGAACCCTCCATTAATATTAGTAATGGTCTAATACTTTTGTCAGGGGGTTGTAGAAGTAAATCCAAGTAAATTACATTTCAGTGCATCAAAAAATTTAAACTACAGGCCTTTCTTACAAGGCGTAGTCTATTAGCACAGAATAACACAGAATGGACAGCTTCGCCGTTTCCCATGCTAAGAGATGGTAGTGAGCAGACGGTGGCACCCTCTCCGACGCATGGGTGGAATCCGCCGGCTGTTTAACCTGCGTTTCTATTAAGCATGCTACGATTTTTTCTAGATTTTTAATTATTTCTCGGTTTGTAATTAACGGAAACCACCAAGAACACAGGGAAGCTTGAAATGAATGACCCAACTCGTCGGCCTCAGGCCATACAGGCCCTGGATGGACGCATAGGATTACTATGTATTCTATCGCCGTCAAGAAAAAATTTTTTTCTACGGTGGAGAAATAGATATTCGCCTAATTAAATGCACTTGAGCAACTTGCTTGGTGGAATCGTGGGTTCGCTTAGCATAGGAATAGCATTGGGAAATAGGCGCTTTTCGAATATATTTCATTATTAAATTTATTTTTTGTTCTTCATTTTAATTTCAGTAAATAAAAAAGTTAATTTTAAGTCTGTATATGAATTTGTTTCATGTATACAATGAAAATAAAAACATTTAAGACATGTTTGCTTATCTATTAAAACTTTCAAACTGACCCGTTTCTTAGATATTATTAAATAAAAAGTTAATTTTTGATTTAACATATCTTTTATGTAAGCATATTCAGAATTTTTGCATGTTTATAAAGAAAATGAAAGCTTTTACTCATGATGTTTGTTTAATTGTATAACTAAAAAAATTGTCAGTTTCTTATGTTCATTACATTAAACGAAAAATGAAGAGTTATATTTTAACCCCTCATATTATTAAAGAAACTGTGATCAGGATTGTTATCGGTGTACCATGAAAATAAAAGCATTTTAAACTTACATTTTGCTTATTTTAAAAATTGAAATAAGCTGCTTTCTTCGATTAATTAAGCAAAGTTCTTAATGAAAATTAAAAACTTTAACGTTTACCTGGTGGATTAATAAAATTTGCAAATCACTTTTCATTAATCTGATGCAGAAATAATTGAGTTTATTTTTTTATTTTTTTTTTACTTTTATCTTGTATGCTGGTTTAATAACTCCTTAATCAACTAGATTTTTTAAATATTTATTTCAAGTTCTATTAACAATCGCTATTATTTGTATCAACCCGCAGAATTGTACCTTAGAAAATTCTGTAAATATAAGATTTCAGTAAAGGAATTTAATCTCTTTTGTGGCCAGATAGGAAATTATTGCTAGAATGGACAAAGCGAGTAGTTTCATAGGGATAGGGACAGAGGAAATTAACAAAAATAAAACCAGGCATAGAATAAAATTTTTATTTGTCACTTACTACTAGTTGTTCAATAGATTCAAGACGTGGGTGCTTAAACCAATTCAATACTAATTAGAACAATTCATTAGTGCTCCATATTTCTGGTGATTTTATAATGGGTCCTAAAAAAAAAGGACATGTTTGCGGAGAAATTGGATGCAATAACAATAGGCAAAATTATAATGGAAGTTTTTTTAGATTTCCGAAAGATGAAGACAGGTAAGTTTACATTTGATTTTAAATTCATTAGTTTATATGTTTTGAGGCTGAAAAATAAAACGCTGCTTAGTTGAGCATAAGAAATATCTTGTAACAGGGCAAAGATGTTGAAAACAATCCTTAAGCGCCATTCTCCTAGTTGTAAAAAAAATGTAGATGCTTGAAGAATGCTAAGAAATGTCCTAGTCTAACTTGTGCTCATTTGCCTTGTTTACCTTTTTTTTTTTTTTTTTTTTTTTTTATGCAAGTGGAGGTTGGCGCTTAAGGATATTTTCAACATCATTGCCCTGTTATAAGAAATTTCTCCGTCGTGCTCAGCTAAATGTTGTTATATTTTTAATCCCCAAAGCATAAAATTATTAAAATGACTTTTAATTCAAAATAAAATTTATTCGCCTTGGAAATTGTAAAAAAAAAAATATTTCTTGAAAATTTTAACTTTTGGCCTTTTATGAATTCAAAATAAATAGGAATTCGTTTCCCATGGAGTTTAAAATGAGATGTAAATTAATTATCATCAACTGTCGGTTTTCTATGAATTTTGTTTTTTATTATATTATTTTGTTGATGTCTGAAGTTTCTTAATTTTTGTCAACATCATTTACTTCAATGTAATTTTATCATTAAAATATACAGTGTATCTAAATGTATATCTTTAAGTGTATATAATATAGTTTAAAATTGCATTCTAATGGTTATTGTCACTTACTTTGCTTATCACTTTTTCAATAAAAACAAATTAAAGTAAGTCAGATTAATTCTGTTGTTGAAATTAGATTAGTTTGATGTGAAATTACTATATTGCAGAAAATATATTAATACATTTGCAAAGTTTAAATAATTTAGGTGTATGCTATAAACTTAACAGCCAGTCAGCTGATTGCCAAGCAAGTTACTCAAGTGCATTTAATTAGGCGAATATCTATTTTTCCTCCGTAGAAAAAAAATTTTCTTGACGCCGATAGATTATATGTCATTCATTTTAAGCTTCCATGTGATCTTGGCGGTTTTCGTTAATTACAGACCGAGAAATAATTAAAAATCTAGCAAAAGTTGTAGCATTCTCCATAGAAATGCAGGTTAAACAGCCAGCAGATTCCACCCATCCGTTAGGAGCGCTGCTTCAAGGTCACTACCATCGAAATGCTGAGCTGTCCATTCTATGTTATTTATGCTGTTAGTCCTATTCTTGTCCCGTTCCTCCCACCATGTGGGAGGAATGGGAAAAAATTTGAGGGTCTGTATTTTAGTATTTCCAAGATTTTCATAATATAAAATGATTTAAATATTGTCTTAACACAATATGACATGTAATTTCTGCATTTAAAATTTTTATAAAGTTCAAGAAAGAATTTTGTGAAAAGTGTCCCATTCCTGCCAGCTCTCCCCTACCTATTTGTGCCCACAGGGACCTAACGCATCGGTCCTGGACCATACCGGTCCCTGTTGGGCACTATTATAATTTTTCATTAATATTAACGTTAAATAAAATAAATAAATAAATGTGCAATTATATTAATTCAATGTTATTTTTATCAAGTTAAGCAACATCAGGCACGGCTAGTTAATGGATGGGTGACTATTAGCGACATACGATCTCGGGGGCCGGGGGGGGGGGGGGGGGGGGGGAGGGCACGTAAGCCCATCAGTCCTGGCTGCTGTGACCATCTTACACCAGTCATCATTACCCATCCGGGTACCTAACTCATCTGCCTCTGGCCACACTGAATCAGGGTGGATGCATTGTATTGTATTCTGTTAACTAAACTAAAAAAAAAAAAAAAAAAAATTATTCTTACAGTACCAATATTAAATTTTAGTATTAGAAAAATAATCTCTGATTTTGATCGCTGGGACAGAATAATTGTATTAACATTGATTTGAATACTACTTGAATGAAAGTAGTCTTGGTTCGTGAACGCAGTCCTGGAATTAATTAAAGTTTGCGAATTAGAGGTTCCACTGTATAAGAATGTAAAGGAGTGAAATTCAGCATGCAGATTCCTTTAGACAAGACAAGACAGGAAGTTTGGGCCAAATTGTCCCAGTGGGGTCGGGGTTTTGGGAGTAGCAATCCATGTTCTTTAGAACTATTAACATTTTTAAAATGGCAACTTATAGCATGTGATATATCATTCAATTGGAAATGATGAGAAATGAAAAATAGTGCTCGTTTATATTTTCTAAAAGCAAGGTCAATAAAATCAACTTTTTGGTTAAAAAGTATATACACGAGGGGTAGGCATAAAGTTTTAATTATCTTCTCGAAAAAATAAAGTTATGTAATTAATTTTTTGTTCGTATGCAAGTACACATTGAAATCCCTGTGTCACAGTACTGTAGCATACTGCTAGAGGGACCAAAACAAAATGGTGCAGCCCATTGATAAAGTGCGGTGATTCAATACACCATAAATGTATACATTTCGGTCACTAAGTGATCTTTATCAGTATGATTCAGGTTGACTCGACAATCGAACAGTGAAGTGTACATTTTTTCAGATGGGACGAAAGCAGCGCTTTCACAAAGCTCATTGAACCAGAATAAATTGTGCATTTGAAGGGGAACAATGTTGCAACAGTCAGTGCTGGGTTGGTGGAAGTGTACGGCAACAATGCACTATCATATAACACAGTGGTTAGGTGGTGCAAATGCTTCCAGTGTGGATAAACAAGTCTGAATGACGAACAACGAAGTGGCAGATCATCTCTCCATGAAGAACCAGGAATTCCAAGAGAAGTGGAAACTCTGAGGCTCGAAGACCGGCGCATCACAATCGAGACGATAGTAGATCAGTTGGGTTTCGCATTTGTTCACACCCATTCAAAAAGCTGCCGAACCGAGGCAGCAACGTAAATGTTGCAGCTGCATCAGGCCAATACAGATGACTTCTTTAGCCGCCTAATCACCAAGGATGAGTGCTGGGTGTATCGCTATGACCCCGAGACAAAGCAGCAAGACAAGCAGTGGAAGCATGTGGATTCACCACTGCCGAAAAAGGCGAGAACCCAACCATCATCGGGTGATGCTGAGTGTTTTTTGGGACTACCTAGTGTGGTGCTAACAGATTATATTTGTAAGGGGCAGACCATCACAGGAGCATATTACTGAAATCTCATGATGAGGAAAAATGTCACATTGAAGGGTGAATATGTAGAGAAGGATTAATGCATCACCAAGTTTCTTGGTCTCAGCTTGATTTTTCCAAAGTGATAATTAAAACTTTATGACTGCCCTTCGTAGGATTTGAAAAGCACAGATAAAAGAGGTAAAAATAGATGAACTCAGAGCTTCCAGTACTTTCCTATATTCTTCTTGGGTATATTAATTTCTTGTTTTGTTACTTTAAATTTTCGGCTATTTATAACTTTTGTCTATGGACATAAAAATTATTGATTTTATTTTACCGTAATTTGGTATTTCTTGCATTATGATTATTAAAGTCTATTGCTTTCCATTCGATTTGTAATTATTTTTTTATAAATTTTTTTTCATAAAATGTTTATAATGTTTTCTACCAATATTTGTTTAAACTTTAAAGGCATCAAATGCATCATTTTGTACGAGTGCTTCAGGACTATGTAAGCCATCAACTTTACCAAGTTTCATGGTCAGAGCTCAAGCATGATATCAACCATAACGTAAGAAACCTTGATGACTTATGCAGAGTTCACATGAAATATTTGAAACGTTCAATAGCAAGGTCTGAACAGTATTTTTTTTAATTGTAATATTTGTAAGGAACCTTAATTTTCAGCTTTAATGAAACAATATAATTTATTATCATTTAGGTGTTTACTAAGCCCAAAGGCTACACCTCTCATGACATTAATGAGAAATGTTTTTGTCACTATATTGGAATTCCATGCACAGATGACTATGTCACCCTGGCAAGAGAATCCCAATACTGGAGAAGTCGAACATCCTGCTTACTGGCGCCTTCTTTCATCATATAACTTGTTCAAAGAACGATCTCAGTTCCTATTTACAGGTAAAAGAGATGAAAGCAATTCCTTTTCATCATGTTCTGTTTGTTTCTTGTTTTTAATTAAAAATTAACATTTGGAATAATAAAATAATGAGAACACTTTTCCACAAATTAATTTTAATGCACATATGTACATTTCGAGGACTACGCCCTCTTCGTCAGCATGATAACGCAGAAACTGACCCCTCACAGCGAGCGCAGAGAAAGTAAGACAGAGAGCTGCCGCAGGGTCACCAGTCAACAAAAGGAGTCGTTCAAAGATAGAGGGGAAGGGTTGTAACTCAGAAGAAGCGAAGCAAAACAAACTCACGTGGTCACCATATGCGCAACAACTACACGCAGTAAACCACCTCTTCCTTCAAACCACCTCCTACATCCTCAAAACAACCCCCATTGCCAAGAAGCACACCAGCGGCGACATCAGTCCCCATCCCCCACCCGCCGCACGGGGACAGCTCACAAGATAGATCATGGATACAAAAGTTAGGAAATAATATATACTGAATAAACAAAAGAAAACAGTGATTAATTGAGAAATCTGTAGAAAAACAACCAATCAGGGACATCCATAGGACCACGGTCTAGGTTAAGCAGTTCGGGAGGGTTATTTATGATTTCCAGGGATTCACGCAAGATTAAGTAATTTCGGGTGCCTTATAGTGTGTAAAATTTTGAAGGCGTTTTTATCAAAATCATGATTTGTTTTTAGGATATGATCTGCAAAGGTAGAATTAATGTTATTGCCAATTTTAACATGGGAGTAATGTTCTTTAATTCTTGTATTTATCTTACGCCGAGTCTGACCTATGTAGCACTTACTGCATGATCCACAAGTTATTTCATAGACCCCACTTTTATCACTATCAATAATTTTATCTTTGGTGCTGCCAATTAATCTTCTGAGGTTGTTGCTACTTTTATAGGCGACCTGCAGGTTAAAACCATGGGCGATCTTTTCCAATGCTTTTGTAAATTGTCTATTATAAGGAAAGATGATGTAGTTCATGTTTTTTTTTATTGCTTAACGTAGTGGCTCTTTCTATTTTGATCTTCCTTTTGACATTTGTAATTAATGTATTGATGAATTCTTCTGAATAGCCATTGTATTGGGCAAACATCTTGATATTTTTAATTTCAGTTTCTAATCTATCTTCACTGAGAGGTAATTTATGGGCTCTGAACAGCATCTGATGAAAAGCAGCTGCCTTGTGGGCAAAGCAATGATTTGACTCATTATGTATGTAGACCAGGGTAAATCCAGGTTTTCAGAAAACATTCATGCACAATTTTCTTTCTTCTCTAACCAATACAGTGTCCAGGAACGATATGGAACGATTCTTTTCAACTTCCATAATAAAATTTATAGAGGGGTCTAAAGTATTAATTTCTTTCAAAAAGTTATTCAAATCATATTTTTGTGTGTCAAACAATGCCGGTAGATCATCTACATAGCGAAGCCAAATGGAGGGGAAATACCTGAAACAGTCAAGGGCTTGAGTTTTCCAATTTCCTTATGTACAATTCGGCGAGAAATGGACTGATGCAGCAACCCATTGGGGTGCCGTTTTGCATATGATAATATTCATGATTGAAGATGAAGATGTTGTTGTAGCAGATCAGGTTGGTGGACATCATAATCTCATTAACAAAAGCGAGGGGAACATCATTGTCATGTAGGATTGTCTCCAACGCAGAGAGGGTCTCCTTTATCGGGATGCTGGGGAACAGCGACTCGATATCGAAGGAAACAAGTTGCAAATCAGATCTTATATTCTCCGGCAGTTTCTGCGCAAGTTCATAACTGTTTTTTATACTAAAATCAACACCTGGTAATTTTAGACAGAGGAATAGCTTCAGCAGAAATTTGGCTAAAAGCACAGTCGGAGAGTTCGTATTATCAACAATAGACCTTAATTTGTTCCTAGATTTGTGCGTCTTGGGAAGACAGTACAAGCGTGGGAGGATAGGGTTTTTGGGGATTAATTGATAAGCAGGAATATTCTTAAATAGAACTTTGCAGGTTTTAATACAAGTTTTGGTTTTTTGGATAAAATCATGTAAAGGGTCTCTATCAAGTTTTTTATATGGGCCTTCTTCAAGTAAAGTATTGACGCTATTGATATAATCTGATTTGTCTTTAATCACTATGTGGTTAGATTTATCGTCTTCTAGATATACACAATCGTTGGATTTAAGTTTCTGAACTAGTTTCTTAACTTCAATTTCTTGCTTAGTTATTTCGTAATTTTTCAGATTATTTTCTAATTGTTTTTTACAGAGGTTGCGAAACTCTAAATTGTTTGGTCTATTAAGTTCAGATTGATCAGAGAGAATAGAGGTTAAGGCAGATTTCACATCTTGCTTTAAATCAGGAATGGCGAACTTAAGTCCCTTATTTAGAAGGTTCAGTTCTTTCGCATTGAAATTAACACTGGATTGATTGATGACATTGTTAACTGTGTAGCTATCAATAGAAGTTGGGGGCTTACCTTTATCAGCTGATAAAGAATCAAATTTCTTCTTAAGGTGCAGATACTTATTCACAGCATGGATTTTTTCAAGAATTTGGTCCGTCTTTGTTGGGTGAAGAAGGGAGCCTAACGCAACATGGAGATGATAGGCTTCAACCTCTAGGTCACTCAGTTTCGCAAATAGGCTATTAATCAATAAGTTAAGATAGGCGTGCTGCGCTATCTTTCGAACCTTGTCCAACAGGGGATCGTTTCTCTTAAATATCTTCAGTTTCCTTAAGAAATTTGGGAGGCGATGACTCTTCCTACACTGTATTAAATACCAAATGTTGGCTTTCGTAGTCTTAATGCGTAGATTCACATTAAAGAAGTTATTACACAAGATATTTGGAGGGTGTATCCATTAGGTGACAAAATTACTGTGAAGCCATAATACATAAAGTAATCAGGTCACGAAACTGTGGATGTAAAAACAATAAAAATAATGAAAACACTTTTCCACAAATTAATTTTAATGCACGTATGTACATTTCGAGGACTACGCCCTCTTTGTCATCGTGATAACGCAGAAACTGACCCCTCGCAACAAGCGCAGAGAAAGTAAGACAGAGAGCTGCCGCAGGGTCACCAGTCAACAAAAGGAGTCGTTCAAAGATAGAGGGGAAGGGTTGTAACCCAGAAGAAATTAATAGACCAAACAATTTAGAGTTTCGCAACCTCTGTAAAAAAACAATTAGAAAATAATCTGAAAAATTACGAAATAACTAAGCAAGAAATTGAAGTTAAGAAACTAGTTCAGAAACTTAAATCCAACGATTGTGTATATCTAGAAGACGATAAATCTAACCACATAGTGATTAAAGACAAATCAGATTATATCAAGAGCGTCAATACTTTACTTGCAGAAGGCCCATATAAAAAATTTGATACAGACCCTTTACATGATTTTATCCAAAAAAACCAAAACTTGTATGAAAAACTGTAAAGTTCTATTTAAGAATATTCCTGCTTATCAATTAATCCCCAAAAACCCTATCCTCCCTTGCTTGTACTGTCTTCCCAAGACGCACAAATCTGGGAATAAATTAAGGCCTATTGTTGATAATACGAACTTTCCGACTGTGCTTTTAGCCAAATTTCTGCTGAAGCTATTCCTCTGTCTAAAATTACCAGGTGTTGATTTTAGTATAAAAAACAGCTCTGAACTTGCGCAGAAACTGCTGGAGAATATAAGATCTGATTTGCAACTTGTTTCCTTCGATATCGAGTCGCTGTTCCCCAGCATCCCGTATCAAGTTGTAGCAAGACCCTCTCTGCGTTGGAGACAATCCTACATGACAATGATGTTCCTCTCGCTTTTGTTAATGAGATTATGATGTCCACCAACCTGATCTGCTACAACAACATCTTCAGCTTCAGTCATGAATATTATCATATGCAAAACGGCACCCCAATGGGTTGCTGCATCAGTCCATTTCTAGCCGAATTGTACAAGCCCTTGGCTGTTTCAGGTATTTCCCCTCCATTTGGCTTCGCTATGTAATTGTTTAACTTTTTAAATTTTAGTTAATGTTATCATCTCACGTATGTTAGTTTTCAAATTACAAAGTGCATTTCAAAGTAAGGGCAACCAGTTATAAAATGAGAACAAATGAAAAAACTGAAATATTTATTAGAGTTTTTAATACATACATCCTTATATTTTTTCTACTTAGTCACCATTTTGATATTGCAAAACAAGCTTCTTCAAACTCTCCGTATAAAATTCTCCTGCCTGGATTTTCAGCCAGTTTTATAATGAGGTTTTTAACTCTTCAGTTTCCTTGAATCTTTGAGACGTCAGTCAGTTCGTGAGGTGCAGAAAGAGGTCATCACAAACTGATTCAAGGAAACTGAAGAGTTGAAAACCTCAGGCTGAAATCCCAGTAAGCAAAGATTTATGTAGAGCAGTGATCCCAAACGATGACCACAGATTTTCTCTCTCTCTCTCTCTCTCTCTCTCTCTCTTTTTTGCTATCTCACACTACAGAAAGTGCTAAAATATTTGCAGGAGGAATCTATTGGTTGCCGAGATTAAAATATATTAACTCCTTGCCTGTGATATCTGAATGGGCAGGACTACAGGCCTGTTGAGCCAAAAAAGTGGGGAGCCCCGACTTAGGGGGGCTTGAAAGTTCATGTTTGTTTCACGTTATCAGAAGTGATGAAAATGAAATGGTTACTTTGAAATACTGTAATGATTTATGTATTTGGAGTCATTAATAAAGTATGGTATTCATTTTATAATTTGTTCTGATTTTATAACTGACCAACTTTTACTTTTGAAATGCGCCTCGTATTTTTACCCCATCGATTTTTTAATTAATAAAGAAACTTTTCAAAATTTATAGCATTCTTTTTAATATGAATGTTAACAATTACTAAATTTGTAGTGATTTATTTCTTTTTCTGTCTCTCATTTTGCATCAAGCGTGGTTACGAGATGCAGTCGGAAGGCCAAGGTATTTGAATCCTGTTAAATTTGCAACTTCCGTTCGCATGCCCGTCCATCGCAAAGGCATCTCTTATCTTTTGTTTGAGAACTGTCTTTATTTATTTGAAATATTTTGAATTCATCTATTTTTTTTTTTTTTTTTAATTACTCTTATTTAAGCGCTGGTTGCTTATGCTGCATGGCGTATCATGCATGGCTGCTGCGTTTCAGTTTCTAATTTTTATCTTATGTTATAAAAATCATCTCTTATTTTTTTAATGTTATTTCTATAAACACAATATTTTTTTAAATTATTTAATAATTTATTCCAGTTAATTTATTTAATATTTTATTAAAAGCAAAAACTGTTAAAATATAGATGCTAGATTGTATAACTTGCTGATTCTAGTTTTAAAGTTTATGTGAATACTTTGGTTGATCAAAAGAAACTAGCAGACTGGACATTGAGAATACCAGGTTTATACATTATAATGGTTTCCAAACTATAAAAAAGATCCTAGGAAATGTACTCTTATTTTAAATAACTTGAAAGTTGTTTGATAGGAAAAATCCACCATTTGTATTCTTACCAAGGGGTCAGAAAGCATCCATCTACCGGTAATTGTTCTTACCAGTGGAGATACTGACATGTATATTGACATCACCATGTGCCAATATGGATTAAGTCTTTAAATAGTCAGCTGTCAAATCTGGTGTATGCTATGAAAGCTAATTGCTTAAGTGAAATCTTTGTAAAATCAGTGCCCATGCCCAACAGTTCAAGAGCAACAAGACTGATGAAATTAATGTTCTATATTTATTTAATTTAAAACACAACACAATAATTCTTTTAAATAAAAAAGAAACACTTTTAACCAATGGAATCACAAAATAATACATTAAAATTATAAAAATTATAAAAATAACCCTCCCCCCAAAGGTTCAAAACTTAGCTGAGTTTACATAATAGGGAAAGTGAAGTGTCAATGTAAAAGTTGACTTGGGCCATTCCGTTCAATTCACAATGGAGTTGACGAATAGATAAGATATTATGCAGAAGAATGTGAGAAAGAAGTTGTTGTTACTGGAGCAGAATTAACTTCACAAACTACACACATTTTTCTTCTATTTCATCGGATGCAAAATCCAATGACGACACCATGATGGAAAAAACAAGTCAAAATCAAGTTGATGGAAACTCAGTTGACAAAATTCAGAGAAAATAATTTTGAATTTTGAATTCTAGTCTAAATAAATTGCCATTTCATTATAAAGTCTCATTAAGATAGTTACATAATGCCTAAACGTTTTTGAGTGCCTGCACTCATCATCAGAACAAAGAGGAGAATGATATAAACACGGATCAAAAAATAAATGAAAAAGGACTAGGTCACATGACATTAATAAATCTCATGACCATCCAGTCACTAGTGATATCATGTGATGCTAGAATATGTTCAGCCTTATTAATAAAATATGCTTTTTTAATTACTCTTTTCTTTAATTAATGATATTATTTGAAGAAAATGGGAACCGGGTGCTCACTTTCCCATTGGGCTTTCCATCTTGACAACTTGGTTGTCTTTAAGACACTTAGTGATAATATTCCCGCTTCCAGCGGCATGTAGGTGGCAGCACTTGTAAAACAAAATGGCTCCGCAGATGGGTACTGTCGAGGTGAATCAACGAAACAAAATGCCCTCAAAATCAGATCGGCCCAGATTTTAGTCTGTAAGTGACAAAAAAGATGTTCATCGAAGGGCAAGAAACTGTTTTCGTGCTTTCAGACAAGTGTAATAACTGCAAATCCTTATGATATACATGTCGACATAAGAGAAAACGAAACATTCACTACAAATGCTTGTTCAAGCTGGGATTTTCAAATAGTGTAAAGTATTCTATATTAACAGGTAAATTCATAAAATATTCATATAGACAATTAATAATATGTGCTGTCTGAAATTAACATAGCATAAAAAATTGTTGCAAAAAATACATAAAAAAGGAAAATAATAAATGACGTTCTTAAAGACATAAAAGCTTATGAATGGAAGTATATTAATTAAGACCAGAAACATTTTTTAGAATGGCAATTTAAGAACTTAAAGACTTCAGTTGCACTGTTGGCAAACAATTTTGGAGCAAGATGAAAAGCAATGCCAACTTTTGTCAACTTATCAAAGTTGAAAAATAATGTTAGTGGATACCAAGGAAATACTATCCATCTAACTGGTGAGAAACAAGAAACAGTTCAGATTACATTACATGTACTATAAATTTTTCCAATATCAGTTTTGTCACTATACTGTTTGAGCACCCTGTTTATCTATTTGACATACTGTTGCAATCTAGCATACTTGAACATGTAGTCACGCTGTTTCATGGTATTACACTGGGAAAATGTGTGTCTTGAAGAACTAAAATCCACATTTAAGCCTGAAGTGTGCATAATGATTGGCATACATGTACATCTATAAAAGTGAACTGTGAATGTCTGGAAGGAAACTGCGCATCACCGGTTCTGTGCGTTATGAAATTTTCAGGATGGCAACAGAAATTCTGATTGGGATAAGTAAATCACTCGTCTACTGAAATCAACTCTTAAACAAAACAGGGCTAAACAATCATGAAGTCCACGATGGCCCAATTGGTAGAGGCAACGAGCATGATATTTGTGGTTCCTGATTCATAACCAGGTCATGGAATTTTTTCTTCCATTTTCTGATATCATTACCTTAAGCTTGGAGCATTATCTCCAGTTTCTATTTAATAATTTCTTAATTATGAAGATGTTGCATTTAATTTATTTGCTTCCAGACTGGGTTCAAATCGTAGAGCTCAGAAAATTTCTAGAATTTCTCCTGATGGAAGACTGTATGAAGACAATAACACTGAAGCATTAATGGAATTAAATTTACTTAAAGCTGACATTATTTAAATTCAATATCTATATTATAAAATTTTACCTGGAAAACATACACAGCATTTGTAATAAGTTTCCCAATTTTTAAACGAATTCCCCCTTTTTAAAAATTATGAATGCCAATTTTCTTTTCTTTACTTGGAGTTATACTTTACAACACCACTAATTATTGTTAACTGCTTTTTATTTTTTTTTGTTTTCCATGCAAAATTTATATCTGCACATGGATTTTGCTTGTATGCAGTTAAAAGCACAGTAGCAAACAGCTCTGAGTACCCATCTCAAGTCATTACGGGTAATACCATTTTTTTCTGCATGATGGTGGACAAGTCTACTGAAAGCACGAATAGCTGTACAAGTGTCTGCGATAGCCCAATTTGTAGAGGTAGCGAGCATGGTTCGAATCCAGGTCGCAGAATTTTCCTTCCATTTTTTTCAGATAATATCATCACCTGATGTTTGGAGAATTAGCTCTAGTTTATATTAATTAAGATAAATAAAACTCCTTTAATTAAAAGAAAGCATATAAATAAATTAAAATAAATAATAGAAAACAATGAAAAAAGTCACCCAATTGATAAAGTAAATGTTGAAGGACGAAACACAAATGAAACAAAGGTCTTGTGGAGAAACTCAGATGAAATTCAGAAGAAACACCTGAAAATGTTATATATTTCAAGTTGGTCATCTACGTGTTACGAATCATCGAACTTTCATCATAGACCTTCTTCATCTGTAACTGTGTACTCCCTGTGTTCGTGTAACATTTCTTCACTAGATCTTCGATTCTTCTGTGTTTCTTCTCTATCTCATCTGAGTTTCTCTACAAGATCTTTGTTTCATTTGTGTTTCGTCCTTCAACATTTACTTTATCAATTGGGTGACTTTTTTCATTGTTTTCTATTATTTATTTTAATTTATTTGTTTTCTTTTAATTAAAGGAGTTTTATTTATCTTAATTAATATATATTTTATCACAACTCCTACGTTTATAAAATTTAGTTTATATTCATTATTTCTTTTTTCTTTAATTGTTTTTCTATATTTAGAATGCGGACAGGTTTCCAATTTATTTTGTGACCTATGGCAAAACAATATCTAGCCAAAGCATTGTCAATGTGATTTAATCGAACCGCCCTTTAATGTTTCTCTAAACGAGAATGTAGAGTGTAGCCCCATTGCTCCACATAGTTACAATCAGAACAGGGAATTTCATAAATCACATTTGTATTTTCCACCAAATTACGAAATTCCTCTTGTTCATTATACCGGGTGATCCGAAAGTGTGTTACATTTTTTTTTTACACTGTTAATGACATTTTCAGTGTTTGCTTTCCAGCAATTCAATCCTTTCATAAGAATCACGAGCAAACACTGAAAATGTTGTTAACAATGTAAAAAAATGTAATACACTTTTGGGTCACCCGGTATAATTCTTCAAGTTTTTTGCAATCATCTGTTTTAGTGGATTTATTTTCACTTTCATTTTTCTTAATCACATGCATATTCATGAGTCTCTTTTTAATTATATTATTTATTCTTGGAACTATTTGTACTTTTCCTTCTTTAAAATATTTTTTAATTTTATCAAATAATGGATTATAAGCCATGGAAACTCTCTTCATAGGATTAAGAGATAGTTGAAAATTATTCTTTCTACTTTGAAAACTACTACTTTAATTTAGTTATTATATTTTGTGGATATTTATTATTTTTCATCTTTTAAAGCATTTTATGAATGTAATGAGGAATAAAAATAGGAGAGCATAATTGTTTACCTCTAGTTATAAGGTTAGTTACTGTAGTCAGTTTATAACTCTTAGGAATTTTCGAGAAGTAATGAGATTCATATTCAGTTCCTGTGCTTTTTCTTTTATTTTCCATCCGTTTTGAAATAAACTAAAGACAATAAAATTAGTATTATGCTAATAATAATAATAATAATAATAATAATTAATAATATTAATAATATTTTTTTTTCTATAAAAATAAAATCGTGGAGAAAAAAAAAAACTGTCAAATACATGTATTTCAGTTTTTGCCTAAATTGCTATTTAGGCAAAAATTATTTGACAGGCAAAAACTGTCAAATATTTCAGTTTTTGCCTAAAAAACTATTTCAGCTTTTGCCTAAATTGACCACTCATGGATCTAAGCAAAAATGGTCATTATACAGGTTCGGCAACATACCCTATATACTCGTTTTATTGCTGACCTCCCCCCCTCCCATTTTTTAGCTTGAAAACTGAAAATCGAGAAAATTGATTGATCCATTTTGTTGCCTAGGAACAAAATTTATATACCCTCCTTATGGATAGTCAACAAATAATCAGAGTATTTGAAGGGAATAATTTTATTCCATACTTCGATTCTATCAAGAGCATGGTTAATTCTGCATTTCAAAAACTATTTCTTTACCATATATGATGAAATGTTATTCCAAGCATCCTTTATCAATTAAACAACAATTTCGATATCGGATTATTGATATTTCCACCATTTGTAAACTCTGATTGTCTGGAAGTCATCCAATTCCACCATTTTTCTCTCCCTCAATCCTTAAAATCTAACGGTTGTAAAACTGACATTAGTCTGCCAGAAATGACTGCTAACGTTGTCTTCAACGTTTAAAAAGTACTATCATAATAAACATATTAAAAATTGTTTACTATGAATAATGGTCAAGTTTTTGAATGTGGAATTTTTATTGACCCGTTTAAATGCAGAGTTCGATTTTCAGGGCCATTTTTTGGCCATAAATTTCTCGGCAATAAAACAAGTACCATAATTTATGGTCGATAGGCCGCGGCCTAAGTATTGAAAAAGTGGAAATATTTACCTGTGTAGCTTACCCAGCGCTGCGGTCAAACTAGCATTGCCACTGATAGGCAAGGTCCCTGGTTCATGTCCAGATCGCGGAATTTTTCCTTCCCTTTTCTCTTTGCAGTCACGATTTGTTTGAAGTATATCTTCAGTGTATTATTATCTTCTCTTAGGCCACTTATGCCCACTTGATTTCCGAATTTAATTTTGCTGCTCAGACAATCATCTCACAATGTATTACTGGATGCATGCTGATGTGGAAGAGGTACAACAGCCGACAGCCGTATCGAGTACCAATGATATCAGAGAAAACAAGAAAGCATGCCTTCTGTGAGCAAAGTGCGACAGCACAACTGAAGCATTGACAATTGGCGACAGTCCATTGAGTTGAGGTTTCTGATACACTAAGTTGATGGCAGATACACAATTTAGCGCAAACAACATCAATCCATAGACCCATCATGTCTGTCGGCAGTGTCTTGATATGGAGAATTTTTACCTGGCACTTGTTGGATGTACTGATACCCCTGGATTCACGTCTGGATGCCAGAGCATACATTGCTGACCAAGTGTATCCATTCATTTTGGACAGTTTATATTCTACCAATGCTACAAAATCTGCTCGAATTACGATGATGAGTTGTTCATGCAATTGAAACCATCAATGTAAATATGTTCACCCATATCATGACAAGAATTAAATTAACATTTGGATAATCACTGTGTGACATATACTGTAGTTCCCACATAGAATCTTTGTGATTCATTGTGATATAAGTAAAACTTGAGTGTTGCTTTTTATTGATACCTAACACATTATTCTTTAATAGATGATACTATAATAGATACACTTTATACAAAATATGTCAAAAATAGATTCAATTATTTAAAATTACTGGTATCATTCATTGCATTAATTGTTTTGACTCTATTATAATAATAACTCCTGGTATATACTTAAAGTCCAGTCTGGTGCCACACAGGAACTATATGTTTAAATATTATCAAAGGGTAGTTTTATTACTAAATTCCAACAAAAAAATCCTCTAAAAAATTTAACCACAAAATATCTATAAGTCTAGATTACCGTATATCCATGTTCCAGTGAGCAGCAATTGTCAATGAAATAAGTAGAAATAAACCTCTGGAGCTGTGGTTACTTAACTGCATGTAAAAACAGGAGACACAAGATCCACTTGATCACAAAAAAGTTGACACTTATTGGCACAGATGTACATTTCGATCACAAGGTGATCATTAATTGTATCCCCAAGTTGTGATCGAAATGGATATCTGTCCCAATAGATATCAACTTTTTGTGGTCAAGTGGAACTTACGTTTCCTGTTTTTTTCACGTTTCAAGAAATTTTTGAAATTGTGGGTTAAATACAAGGTGAGACCAGAAAGTTCGGTGAATTACTCCTTAATGTGATAATGGGAAATGTCCGACTCACAAGGCATTCTTCTGTATCTCAGCTGGCATATGCAGATGTGCCTTCACCATTGTTGACAGGTGTTTGTCATGCGGCAGTGTTTAGAGTGCAGTGCATTTATCACTGGTAATGGAGCAGAGAGTCAACATGAAATTCTGTTTTAAATTGTGTAAAACCACAATGGAAACCCATGAAATGTTAAAGACAGTGTACAGTAAAGATGTTGCGACTCGAAAATATGTGTATGAATGGTTTAAGTGTTTCCGTGAAGGAGAAACCCACTAGAATTTTATCACTCTTAGTATTCTCCAGACCTGTCACCGCCAGACTTCTTCCTGTTTTCTTGTTTGAAAGCAACAATGAAAGGACAAAGATTTCTCGATGCTCTGGATATTCAAACTGCTGTGACGAGGGAACTTCAAATGGTACCGAAAGGATTTTTCACACGCCATATGATAGTTGTACGAGCGATGTCAAAGTGTATTGTGGCCATAGGGCTTACTTTGAAGGACAGTAAAGTATCATCTCTGAAATACCTATTCCTATTTGTTTTCTGAATCATTTTCCAAATATTATGGTCTCATCTTGTACGTGTACAGAGCATATTTATCACACTGAATAAATTTATTTTTAATCCTTAAGTGAATAGCCCCACTTAGGAAAGGAATTATATCTTGATAGATGATAAAATTGCATTCTCAAAATTTATGATGTTTTATCTTCTGCTTAGCTACTACTTGTATATACCATATAGACAAAAATATTTGGATACCCCAGAAAATTTGCAATATGCAAATAATGAATTTGACAAACGGTATGGGTCTAATAAAAACCTTGTCTTGTTCTGTTTAACTTCCATTAACTCTTGTGGAGCCTATGTCGCATGGATCTGAACTTGCAGAGTTCCAACGTGGAATCTTCACAGGATGCCATTTATGTAATCTTTCTGTACGAGGCATTGCATCCAAACTGGACGTAGGAAATCAGCTGTAGCATGTGTTATCAAGAGACGAAAGCAAGATGGTGCAACAGCAGTAAAAGAACGCCCCAGACAATTGCAGAAACTGACAGAACATTACAGAAGATGCTTGGTACAACATGCCAGCAAATCTCACACTTCCTCTGCCGCTTCGATCGCTGAAGAGATTGGAAATGCATCTGGGAGTACCATTAGTAATATACTATCCACAGAAAATTGGACAGGATCGGTTATCATGGCAGAGCAGTTGTACACAAACTGATGATTACAAATGTTAATGCGAGGTGTCGTTTGGCCCAGTGTGTCAACCGTCATTCCTGGACCATTGAAGAATGGAACCATTCTTTGGAGTGATGAGTTTAGTATTCATACTCCCAGTCTGGTGGACATGTTTGGTATGGCGACAATCCAGAGAACTGTTTCTTCCAGACTGTGTTGTTCCAACAGTGACGTTCGGTGGAGGGTCCATCATGGTGTGTTAATTCAATACCGCCTAGAGAGAAATCCTGCTCACGGAAAAATCTTACATTGTTACATCACCTATGGTAGGGACAATTTCGGGCTTATCATTGGTAGAAATATGATTAATAATACCCTACCGTAGGTGATGTAACAATGTATGACGTTTTCGCGCTCAGGATATGAGTAGAGGTGTTGTTGGTTAATTACACGTTTCCTCAAGGTGTATGATGGTGTTCCTCGGCTTTCTGATAATTAGGCACTGCCACACAGTGGCAATACTATGGAGGGACAGTTGTTTGTTTCATTAGGATGGAGCTCCATGTCATACTGCAAAACGTGTGCAGGGCCGGTTTCATGAAAATGAGGTGAATTTGCTTGACAGGCCTGATCAGAGCCTTGATCTCAATCCAATCGAGCACTTGTGGGACAAACTGGAGGGACGGGCACGAAAACGCAAGCCACGCCCATCTTTCTAACAATCTCTTCTAACATCCTTGCAAGAGGAATGGAGAGCCATTCTTACGCAGATTTACAGACAACTTGTGGAAAATATGCCTCGACATGTTGCTGCTGTAATACAAGCAAAAGGAGGGCCTATCTGTTAGTAAATAAAATAATAAAGCAATTTTTCCTAAAAACATGGAGTGTCCAAATACGTTTGTCTCTGATGTGTATAAGCCAAGTGGAAACTATTCTGACTAGTCACGAACAATGCATGAATTGGCATTTGCATTGTGGGTACATCATGTAATTTGCATGCCCTAGCCGTTTATGAATTATTGTACATTTTGTTTTATAAATGTAATTGTGTATCAAGGCTGCTCCCAGTTAAGAAAGAATGGAATATACAAAGTGAAAAACTGGAGATACATAATAATCAAGAGAAGAATACCTCTTAATCCACAAAAGAATTGAAAAAACTACCATGTATGATCATTTCAACTGCCCTGCAACCAAACTGATCATACAAGGTTGTTTTTTCAATTCTTCTCCTGATTTGACAATATAGAAAATGCCATGGAAATCTTAAAATTTTCAAATGACCTCAACAATATTAACATGGAACAATTAAAATTTTATTTATTTACAAAAAAATACAAGCTTTCAAAAAAAAAATACAATAAAATAAATAATCATATCAAATCTGATGCCAACAGAGTGAATTATGTCATTCCAGAATTTACATTAAAGATCAGCATTTTGTTTTTATTTATTAAAATTGATTTGGTTGATTTTTATTTTATGTATGAAATAAGATAACTTGCTCTAATGAAAAATTATTTAATAACGCAATTAAATCAAGTTATAATTATTATTTAATATTTCATTTTTTTTTATATTAAAAAACAGCGATCGAGACTTGCGTGAGTCAAGGGTTCCATCGATGCTTACAAGACTTCTTAATGAGCTGGAACTTTAATGGGATTTCCATCTAAATCAAGCATTTTTCACATTGCAACAACTGCCAATGACATTACTGGAAGGAATTTATTTTTTTATTATAAGTTTAAGTCTTTGATCCATTTCACTACCAAAGTGCCATCATGTAATATCACGGACACTTCAAATTGGTACCTGTGATGTAATAAAATTAAAACCATCATGTCTGTGTTTTCTTTACCAAAATGTTTGTTTTTTATGTTAATTTGTATAAAGAAAATCGTTGCTTTTAATTTACAGTAGTCTCTCGATTTATTTGTTACTGGATTCTAGGCTAGAATGATTTTACAAGCATTTAAAGCCTATTCATCACCTTTTCTTTGAAAAAAAAAATTGCCCAGTTTTTTAAAAAAATTATATATGTCAGCAGTTAATTAAAACTATGTCTTATATATTATCACTTTCATTTACTTGGATTATTGGAGATTGGTCGTTGTTATTTTTCGTTTTCTTTAATGGATATTTCGAGAGTCACTGTATTTGAATCTTTTTGTTATATGATTATGGAGTATGTAAAATAAATTATGTTTGTAATTAAGATTTCTAATATCATGGATAAGATGTTCTAAAATATTTATAAATGTTTATATATTAAAAATTTAAACAAAATTCACTTAAATTATTATTTTAAGTTTGTTCTTGATAAAAAATTTCACAAAATTGACTGTTCTGTTCATAAGTGTTTCAGACAACTTTTTAAATTAAGATTCTCTTTAATGGGTTTCTATTATAGCTATCACAGCCAAAGATGAGAGCAGAAGTAGTGACAAGCCAATCAGATTCAAGCACAAATTGATCGGTTATATTTTTCTGACTTCCAGTGAAGCCATAAGACGTTTTTGATAAAAAGTACCAGGCTTAAGGAGATTGTGCAATATCACCTAGAGAGAAAGCCTGTGCACGGAAACGTCATACATTGTTAAACACCTACAGTAGGGTATTGTTAATCGTATTTCTACCAGCAACAAGCCCGAATTTGTCCTTATCGTATGATTTTTCTGTGTGCAGGCTTTCTCTCTGGATCGTATTGGATTGTGACAGTAATTGAATGCCTAGATCGCTATCTTGATTGCTGGATCTTCTTTCTTCATCTTCTTAGGTCCTTCCTCTTTTCTAGGAGATTACCTATCTCTGTCAGGTGAGTTTAATTATTTGTGATCTTCTGTCATTTGGCGTGCCTTAAGAGATGGGGAGAAGAGTATAGTAAGTAAATTGGATTTATTTAGGAAAGCTTTGATAGCTGATAAAATAAATCTTAAGTGGGATTTACTATCTTCATTTAGAAGGATAGTTGGAAAGTTGTAGGGAATTTTTCTTATTTCAAAGAGGTTTAATAAGGATTGCCTGTGTTGGTCATAGAGGGGACAATCAAATTGACTGTGCTCTAAAGATTCTATTGCAATCGCAGTCTGGGGAGTTATATAAACTGAGGTGGAATAGGAAAGCTTTCGTTGGGAGATGCTCCAAGCGGAGCCTGACTATGATTGACATATCCTGCTTGAAGAAATTCGATGGTGGTGGTAGGATCTTCCTGCTCTGAGCTATCATGTTCTTAAACTTTACAGCTGTATTGCAATATGCCCATTCCTCTCTCCATATCTTTATTTGCTACTGATCGATTTTGGGTATGAGGTGTTTAGTGGAGTGTGGTAAGTGTATTTTGGTTCCTGTTGTGCAGCCTAAATTCGCCACTTGATCTGCTTTTAAATTGCCAAAGTCGTGGAGTGACCTGGACACCAGAGGAGGTTTATAGTGATGTTTTTCCCTCAGAGATTAATTATAGCACTAGCTATAAGGCCGATCTGGGAGATCGTTTTCCAGTTGGCTCTAGATAGGAATTTTCATAGTGCTAGAAGTATTGACTTTGAGTTAGATATTATTAGGTGTTTAGATGGGTCGAGCCATTTATGTAGGATATTGCCTTGAAGATGGCCCAGGATTACGCGGAGAATGATGAGTGGGATATTCGTATTCTGTTATATATTGCAATGTCCCCGGACCATATGCCGATACCTGCCTCTTTCAGGTTGGGGTGGAGTGAGGCATTGGTGTACCATTTTCTGAATTCTGCTGAGTTTTATGTTATATATTGTGGTAATAACTTTCGGGCTATAGTTTTTTGAGATTTCCAGTATGTCTATATGGCGGGACCAATCTGCAGTGAAGAGGGATGGAAAAGGTATTGTTGAGTACGGTTATAGCTGCAGTGTGCAATTCAAATTTGTACAGCGTCTCCTGTACTATCTGGCTGATCTTGTTTGATTTAAAGATTTGAGTTGATAGAACTGATGTTGGAGATCGTTGCATCTGCGAGTTCTTCAGCTGCAGTAGTCTAAGGGTAAACTTGATTTCACTAGGTGGGCAGTTATTGCATGAATATAAGACATCTATGGGCATGCTCTTCACAGCTGACAAGACTCGTCTGAGGATGGCATGTTCTAATGTTTGAATGGGGGACCAGCTAGTGTGAGGTGTCAGCATCAGGTATGGGGCCTAGTAGTTCGATAGGTTTTGTATATGTAAATAGTGCCCCCGCTATCCTGGAGTTTGGGCCCCAACTGTATTTACAAATTCTTGTGACCAGGCCCAGTATTTAGTTAGTTTTGTTTGAATCTTGGAGCATAGGGAGGACCATGATTAGCTATCTGAAAATGGTATGTCTAGATATGTATGCTCTAGGCGGACTGGGATTCTTTCAGTATGCATGAATAGAATGATTTGGACTTGCGTCCGCTTCTTGTAAAATGTTGTTACTGCGGATTTTTCAGGGGAGGTTACTTCGGCTTGAGCCCATTGCTGGAGGTTATCGAGGGTCGATTGTAGTTCTGACCGGACTCTTGGTAAGGCCTGGTCGCTCACCCAGAACAAGCTATATCATCTGCGTATGTAACGAGGTTGTACCCCTGTGTCTATGTGTCGGCTATGTCATAGCAATAAATGTTGAAGAGGGTAAGGTTGAGAGCCGAACCCTGTGGGAGGTCACTGGATGTTTCTTTCTGATATTCGGGGTACATAGAAGCGATTTGGAGTTTCCTGTTGAGGAGGTACCCTTCTATCCAACGGGTAAATTTTGGTGGGATTTGGAGTTCAGTCATTTTCTTGATTAGTGTGTGGATATTCATGGAGTCATACGCCTTTTTTTAGGTCCAGGAATACTGCAGAGAGGAAGTTGCCATTCTCTCTGGCATGCCAGACTTCATCAGTTAGCAAAAATGGTAGGCTGAGGCAACAGCACCTCTACTCAAAGCCTCAGTGCGAAAACTTCATACATTGTTACATCATCATGCAGGGTCATAAGTTAGTGCTTATTATTGGTAGAAATACGATTAAATATGACTCCACATGATGATGTTGTAACGGCCAGTTTTGGCGTTACAAATCTGTATTTCTCCTTTTCCTTTGCCCCCCCCCCCCCTCCTCTTTTTTTTGGTCTCGTGCCATTATCTTGACTGAGAGTTACGACCGACATGACGAAATTATTTTGTGTAAATTAATTGTCGACGTGAATTATAGATGGTCCTTCTGTTGCAAAGAAATGTAAACAATGGTCGATATCAACAATGTTTCACCAACAAATGAGTTTTATTTTACGAGCTTCGGGTCGTTAAAAAAGGAAATGATAGATATAATGAAAACTAAAGAGTAGAACGACGGCGGCCATCAAACAG
>JAHWFO010002553.1:159511-184953 GCA_023313115.1 Rhysida immarginata
TGAGTATAAGATACAAAAAGAATTTTGAAAATCGGTTAACAAATAAAGTTACAGCCATGCAGTATTTACTTATCAATACGCCCTCGTATTTGTTATCTTCCACTGGTCCGGAATGTGTTGGGTGTTCAAGCTGTGCTTCAGGATGCGTAACATACAAGGGTAGCCCAGAAAGTAATGCACCACAATTTTTTTCTTCAATAATTATTTATTGAGCACAATGAAACTTAAACACACGAAAGAATAATGTTTCTTCTACCGGGTTTTGCAAAAGTTCTGTTACGCATGTGAGGACCTCTGCAAAAATGACATAATTACGTGTGTGATGCAATTAGACACTGTTTTTATTGTCAGAATTGATATTGGTGTCTACACAATGCATATTAATCGATGTAACTGCCATCGGTGGCAAACGCGCGCTCTAGGCGAGGTCTAAAGGCCCGACAAACGTTATGGATGTAGTCTTTCTTCATGGCGATCCACACGCGGTTCACAGATCATTCAGCTGGTCGACGTTGCTGTGACGGATCTGGCAGGTATAGCTTTCGATATGCGTCCACACGCTGCAGTCAAGAGGGTTGAGGTTGGGCGAATGAGGAGGCGAAAAGTCCTTCAACCAGAAGTTCATGTTCGACCCCAACCACTTTTGAACGGTTGTGGCACTGTGGGCCGGGCCACCATCTTGTTGAAAAACGTAGCCCGCTTTCCTCGTCACCTTTTTCATCCAGGGCAGAACGTTCTTGGTCAAGATGGCCTTGTAGTCGGCCGCGGTAAACCTGTAACCAGTCGGGAACCAGATTGGCAGCATTTTCATGCCAGTCGACGCCACGACGCCGAGCATCATCACTGAGGCCGGATGCTTGGTTGCAGCACGTAGCGGACTTCAGAGATGTGCTAGTCGAAGCTGACCACGTGGTCATTCTGCTTGTTGACTACCGGGTCGATCGTGAAGGTTTTTTCATCAGAATAGATGACAATGCGATTGTCATGGCTCTTCAAATCATTGAGAAGGCACTCCCGACGTTTATCTCGCATGCGCTCCGTCAGCGCTGAAGGTCTTACCACACGCCTCAAACTCTTTCCACCCTCTTTCTTGATGGCTCTGGACATTGTGGCCACAGAAATCTTCTTTGCGAACTGTGTCATCTTGAGAGTCAGGTCACGTTCGAAGGCTTTTCTGACACCCACAACGATGGATAATGCGAGGCCTGCCTGCACGTGAACGATCTTTGAGGTCTTCCCCTTTCTACAGCCTCTCTGCGACTCTGTGGGCTGACGTTGAGCTGCTTAGTGATGTCAGACTTGTAGTGGGCCGCGCGAAGGAGTGCAGAGATCTCGATTCTTTTATGTTCCATCACAATGTCCTTTCATCCGAATCGCATTCATTCCACCTATATACGTTATATTATGGTATCGCCCACGTCTTCAATAGCACCTGCTCAGTGGATGCTTCCACATCTACCCCCCCCCCCCCATGGGGGCGCCGCCGCGAGTGTAACAAAACTTTTGTAAACCCCGGTGCACTCCCTATTTTTCCACATAATCTCCGTCCCGTTCTATGGCCTTCCTCCAGCGAGACACAAGGGCGTGTATGCCCTTTCGGTACTAGTTCTTGTTCTGTCACGCAGTCATGTCTTCACTGTGCGAATCACCTCTTTGTCATCCTCAAAATGTCTTCACGAATGGCATTCTTCAATGGCCCAAACAAGTGAAAGTCTGAGGGCACTAGTTCAGGGCTGTAAGGTGGATGGGGTAACACTGTCCAACCCTCAAAATTTTTCTTTGTATCTTGTCAGGTGTGACAGCCGAGATGGCCGCCCCGATCGCGGCAAATCTGGAGCTCCGCCGAAACGGTTTCTGATGGCCTCACCCTCTTTGCCCAACGACTAACTGTACCTCTGTCGACTGCTGATGCTCCATAAACTGAACATAAACGTTTGTGAATGTTTCCAACCGTTTCTTGCTCCGCAGTGAGAAATTCAATGACGACACGCTGCTTGTAACGTACATCACTTACAGAAGCCATGTTGTTCCATTTAGAGCACTAGATAAAGATCTTTATCTAGTGCTCAAGTTCCATTGCTACACGTACGCTATCTGTCGGAAGAAACGGAAACTTTGCACGCGCATTCCAAAAACTTCAAAGAATGCATATCTCAAGTTTCGTATTCGTACCGTTGTTGGGGACGGAGAAAAAAATTATGGTGCATTACTTTTTGGGCAACCTTCGTAATTTCTGTCTTTTCGAGTAAATTGTTGAAAAATTTGTTCTTCTGGCCATCTGGGCCCGGTGACAATGACGGCAGAGAGGTTATGATATTTTTTAGTTCGTGAGCTTTAAAGTCCATTTCCCATTCGTTTAGTGGGGTAGTGGAATCAGTTGCATTAGCATTTGTCCTTGTGGTATCATGTTGGTGCTGATGGTTAGATTTGGCTAGTGAGTTTGCCAGATTGTCAAGTATTTTCTTGCACGATTTTCATTGGGAGAGGGTTTTCTGGTTTACTGAGATGACATGTACAGAGCGGGACCAAGGTTTTTAGAGTCTTTTAAAGGTTGTCCACCATTTGTCCATCGGAAGGTAGTGTATCATTCTTATCATGTTTCTCCAGAACGATTTGTTTGCCTCCTTTGGTATCTTCCTGACCCTCGTTTGGATTGCCTTGAGTTGTATCCAACATGGCATACATTTGCAGCGTCAGAATGCCTTTTTGGCCTGATTTCTCTTTGTGATGTTGGGCTGACAGATATCATCCCTCCAGTGAGGATTGTACTCTTTTGGGGGGTTTAGTTAGTGTTTTTGGTTGTATCGTCTGGAGGCAGGGGATAAGTTCTTGAGTAGAGGTTGGAGTTCTCATTTCTTCTGAGGAGGAGCGGGCAGGATATGTTGCCTGTCTAATGGGCTTTTTAGTTTTGTGTCCGTTGTGACGAGTAGTTTATCTAATGTTAAATATTATTGGTTGATGATCACTAGGAAAGGCATCCTGAGTCATCTTGCAGTCTTATGGAGTTGGACAGGTGCGGAGTGGAAAATCCGAACTTCAGAGTGGAAAAGGCCAATATGGAGTGCTTGACTGGTGGGTTGGTGTTAGTGGGAATAGTAGACCATAGTCATTCTGCTCTATTAGATTTTCGAGGTGTCTACCATTTTAATTGTAGGAGAGACATCCCCATATTGATGATTTGCTGTTAAAATCGCCGATAGCAAAGAATGGTGTTGAGAATCTTGTAGGTAATATTACCCAACTATTTTTTGGCATTTGACTCGATACACAAATAGAAAAGAGATTAATCCAGGATTCATTTAACCAGATTTTCAGATGGATAATTTGTTTTGCTTGAGCTCTAGTTATCTACAAATACGTGTGGAATGTGGCTTATTATGGCTACTAGCTACACAAAGGTGGGCGGTTCGGGTGGTAAGTTTTCCAGTATATTCTGTCTATTTGTTGGTCACCGGTAAGTAGAGATTCTATTATGATTAGTATGTCGTGCTGTAAGGATAGTTTTTTTTTTAGGTCCTCCCAGTTCCCTTTTACTCCACTAATGTTCCATAGCAAGATCTTGAGACTTTTGGAGGCCATCTTGAGGTGGGCTAGGAGAATTGGTATGCAAAGAGGATAAGCACCATTGTTTAAATTGCGAAAGGTAGTTTTCAACGAAATTTGTCTCTTGGGCAAGTATATTGTCTGGTTGGATATGGAGGGTTCTTGAATTGGTATGCTTAATAGAATTTTTTTTTATTAGATGCAGGCAGTTTTCTGTTGAGATGGCATGAATATTCCAGCCTTGTGTTACTTTGGTGTGAGATTGTGATGAAGTGAGTGTCACATTAAGTGGGTCTGAAGGGTACTTGTCTTCGTTTGTGTCATTGGAAATAGCATATTCTCCATGTTCCAACACGAGGTCTGGGATTTGCCATTTGTTTGTTGATTTTCTGCGTTTGGGTGGTACTGATTTGTTCCTGAGGTGGGAAGGTGGGTATGGTCTCTATTTTTCGTTCTATTTGTTGGGTTGTAATTGCTGATAGGCTGTTGTTGAGGGAGTTTTGGTTGGGCTGCTTGCACATATGAAGAATACTTAAGTCTTTGTATCATGGTAATTCGTTGTTTTGCCTTATGTGGGATACGTTCTGTATACATTAATTCCTGGATTTTCATTTCTTCGATATAATTAGGGCAGCTTCTGTAATAAGCAGAATGGTCTCCGCCACAATTGGCGCATTGTCTGGTCGAGGAGTATCATTGGTTAGCTTGGTGATCTAGATTTAGACATCTTGAGCAACGCGTTGGGTTCTGGCAGAATTTCGCAGAGTGACCTAGAACGTGACATCTGTTTCATTGTCGTGGTCCTGGGCTGTGCGGGAGGGGATAAAATGCTTGATGGTTATATAAGATTTGTGGAAGATATGGGGTGTCCAAGAATATTATATGTGGCTCCTTCAAATTGGGGGGGGGGATATTTCTGATAAATCTTATGAGATTTCGTATATTACTGTTCTGTTTAAAATCCTCCTCTTCTATATCTACCGGGACACCAGCTGTTTTACAAGCTGTTGAAGTGAGGTAATTTGGAACTGTGAATTGGAGGTTGAAATTACCTATGCTGTGAAGTTTTTACTTGAGCTGAGGATTTAAACTTTACTAGATAGGAGCCAGATCTTAGACTTGTAAACTCCGGAGTAGATCCATTAGTGGACCATAGGATTTCTCTGAAGGTATTATAAGGAATATTGGCCTACCACTCTCTAAGAGTGAAGACCTTTGTTTTCGTTTCAGAAACTCAAATTTTTCTTTTGTTGAAATCGATTTAAAAACTCATGATTCGTAAAGATATGTTGAAATTTTGAATAAAAAATTTTCCGTCTCTATGTATGGATGTACGTATGTGACCAATTTTGTGCAGCTAACTCCTCTGAAACGGCAAATAGCCAAACCAAATAAAAATTATACATACTTAGAGGGTTCCTTAAATTGTGCCTTAGCGTATATTTTATGTCGATTGGGTAAGCTTTTTCGAGATATTAATTATTTTCTAAAAATTAAAAAATGGCTGTAGCGTTCAAACGAGCAAACCAAACTCAATAAACTCGACATGTACATACCTCTCTCATTAAGGCGAATTTTTTTTTTGTAAATGACTTGTTTGGCTGTGATCAGCCGTTTTGGAGTTATTTACTAAAAATTATTTATTTACTATTTGCAAAAATTACAGAATTTCCAAGTTTATGCATAATAAACGCCAGAAAAATTATAGAAAACGTCACAAGTAAACAGATTTAGATATGGGGAATCCAAGAAGACCCAGATGTCCGATGTTGAACGTCTACGGGCTCAGCAGGAACGACTGAAAGTTGAGTTGTGGTGCCGCCAAAGTGAACTATAGCCGATACGAAAGCGCCAATAACTTCCACTACTCAGTTCGACGCAAATAACTTATCTGATGATATAAACGTTTCAACACCGAGTGATAAAATCCAACCCATGGAGGTCTATAATGAGCCATAACCGTCAACATTAGCAGCATCTTCATCAAATGCGATTTATGTACGGAGCGATATACAGGGTGAGGCATTTATCTTGAGATAACTGAATATCTCGGAAACTAAGCATTGTACGAAAAAATGTCCAAAACCAAAAGTGCATTATTTCGCGGGGGGAAATTCATTAGTTAAAAAATTACCCTCCCCCTTGTGAGGGGGCTGGGGGGAGGGGGTAACTTTGAAATCTTAACTAGGAACCCCTATTTTTAATGGTATATTCAGATTGTACACAATATTCAAGAAATGTTTTATTATCAGTGTTTTTTCAATTGATCCAACCGTTTATGCGATAGAGGCCCTGAAAGTGTGGAACTTTTAAAGTTTTGAACCCAATTTTATCAGTGAAGACAAAGAGATAGCGAGTGGGTCTTACAGACATTCCTATTCTACTTTTTAATGGTCTTTAAGAATCCGAAGTTAGGATTTCAAAAATGGTGTAGTGAGATCTATACCAGGAAGTGTTTACTCTGAGTGGCCAGATTATTATCACCACCTGATGTTTATTAGCTATGATTTCGAGCTGAAGTTGCTAAAGAGCCGGACTAGTGTAAATAGGCAAGCTGTTGTTTACCACGACATTGTAAGTGATGTGTTTCAGAAGATAAAGGTAAACGACGCGATTTAGCAGCCTTCGATGATTGTTGGCACTTGGAGCCATGGAGCTAATATCAGCAAAACGGCTGCATTCGTTAAATGTTCAAGAGCAGCTGCTGTTAAATTGTTACAGACTGGACTGTCTGCTGGAAAACTGGGTCTGAACATGCCAGTTGTGGCCATCAATGTTCGGGCAGAAAGGAGAGTAGCAAGACTGGTACAAGACAACAGAAGGGCAACAGCGCATCAAATTACCGCAGATCTTTATCAGGGATCCTCTCAAGTGATCTCTGAACGTACTGTTCGCCATACACTGCATAGTATGGAATACGGGAGCCGAAGGCCAGTTCGAACACCTTTGCTATCTGCAGTTAACAAGATAAAACGCCTCCAATTCGCACAGGAACACAAAGATTGGACAGTTGAGCATCGGAATAAAGTTATGTGGTCTGATGAACCACGTTTTCAGTTGCATCATGCAGATAACGGAATGAAAATTTGACGGAAACTGCATGAAAGCATGGACCCCACATGCATGAGTACAATCGTTCAAGCTGGTGGGGGCAGTCATGGTTTGGGGCATATTTTCCTGGCATAATATGGGTCCTTTAAGTTGTGTAGAGAAACTTCTGAATATCAGAATATACCTAAGTATCTTTGCTGATCAAGTTCATGCAATCATGTTGATGGTGTATCGCAATGGAGATGGCTTCTTCCAACGTGACAATGCGGCATGCCACGCTACTCATATTTTGCAGGAATTCTTTCAAGAACAAACAATTCCTGTACGTTGTTTGCTGCAAAAAAAATTTTGCTACTGAATGAATGTATGCTCTAACCCCTATGTTGATTCGAAAATTAATAATGATAGTAAGGCCAGATTGTTGCAATCGCCACGAACGACGACGAACCTGGCTTAGGTGGCCCCCATAATGACCAAATCTCAATACAATTGAGCATTTGTGGGAGAAAGTTGAAAGAGCCATCAGACAGGTGGTTACAAAACAACAAATTTCACACAACAGGACAGTGCTATTCATCAGGCAGAGACTGTTATGACAGCCTATAAGTAGCAGGGAAGGACATCATCTGCCAAGCACAACATTTCCCGAAAGTCGAAGCTCACTGATAGAGACTGAAAGGGTTTGAAGCGGATTGTGGCCAGAAAGCACAAGACAACAGCACTCTTAGTGTCAGATTCTTCGTTTCACCTTTCAACATCTCGTGGAGTAAATGCGAATCGCTGCAGTATTGAAGGCAGAAGATGGCCCAATGAAGTACTGATGGGGTGGTCATAATAATCTGGCCACTGAGTGTATATTCATCCTAAAGTGTCGATATCTGATATGGAAATGTTGTTATTTAGTGCGATAATGAAATATTCACCAACTAGACTAGTCAGTGACAATATGGAGGTGGATACTAATATTGCAATTATGACAGTTAGCATTATCAATGTAGATGCTACATTAAATTTATACGCTCTTAGCTTTATGAAGAAACATTTTAATTTAGATTACAAACCCATCGAATCACCTATTACATTGGATGGCAGTACTATAAATTTGATATTTGCACGAAATATTGGTTCCTGTCTGTTGCCATTTCTAACATACTCCTCTTATCATTGACCAGTGATTTGTAAAGGTTTGGTTTACAATTTATGATGAATTGCAAGTACCTTTTATGTGTGAACATTTTATATCAGAAATTATATTTTTTAAAATGTGTTGCACATAGTTTTTTTCTTATTCGCCATATGGCCTCAAGACGTATTCTACGATTTAACTAGCGGCCGTGTCCCAACACAGTCCCGTAATTTTTTTGATTCCGTATCATTATCTCGTGGTAGGTCTGTGCGAATGTACCATTCCGTCATACCAATTCATTTATTTTGTTGTCGGATTTATCTGTGGAAGAAACAGAGCCATGGTTTCATGGCTGATTCTAGTTTCCTAGACGTCTCTCCTATGTTTTGTGAGGGAGTTTGTAAAGTTAGTGTCTGGTCCCATTGCCAGTATTTTTAGGATCTTCAGGTGTAGGGTCACCTAGATTTGTCTGAGAGTCTGCTTTTGCTATTTTCGAAGCAGGAAGATTTGGGCACTGGTTGTCTTTCATATTGTCGGTTTCGTTTGTGTCTTGATTTTTTAATTTCTCCAGCGAATCGGCAGAAGGTTTGCACTTGTTTCTACTCTTCCCCCCCCCCCCCCCCCATATCTGATACTAAGGACGTAACTGTAGGGATAGGGGTAGGGTGTGAGATAAGGTTAGGAGGGTCGGGCATTGGAGCTGGCTCGAGGGCGCCATGTTTGTCTAGACTTCCAGGTATAAGATGAATTACAGGAATGGGTGGCCCTTGGGCCTAATAAGAGAGGAGGAATTACTACTTACTTTTTATGTACTTAGTTGTTGTAATAGTTATAAATGTTATTATTGGCATAGAGTAAAGGTGAGTGGGAACACAGGCAATAGTTCACAGAGTGGTCTCGACACACGTGTTCCTTCGACAATGTTCACCGGAGATCTCCGCGTATCATCGACGAAATCCACATGCGTTTACATGATAAACCAGAAGTCGAATAGGCCTCCTCGCAAACCGGAAATTCTGATTTCTGGATACTTATTTACTTTTCAGACCCGCTTATCCGTTAAGGTCGTAGGGGCAGCAGCCCTATGAAGAACTCCAGCGATGGCGATCTTTTGCCATCAGGCGCATGTCCTACCTGGTAATACCCAAGCGACTCGAACCCAGATTCTCCATGTAGTCTAGCCACCTGGTTCTAGGGCGACCCCTTGGTCTCTTACCCACCGGCTTGGAAAATAACTGCCTAGGAAGACCAATTTGCGGCATCCATATCACATGGTTATACCAGCGCAATTGAGATCTCTCAATGCGGAGAAGTAGTAGCGGCTCAACACCTAAAGACTCCCTTATTGTGCTGGTGTGCACTCTTATCTAGTAGGGTAATACCTGCCACACCTCTCAGAAATCTCATTTCGGCCGGTTGTACCCGCGATCGCACTTTCAGTCATCATCCAAGACTCATGACCATAGGTGAGAATGGGGACAAAGATAGATTTGAAGACAGAGAGCTTGGCTTTGTTGCTCAGCTCACGTTTCGTTACCACGGATCACCACAGTTCACGTCTTACACAGCATGCTGCACCGATCCGAGCGTCCAATTATTTTTCCTGCCGCCCATCACTCGTGAATGCAATCCCGAGATACTTGAACTTCTCCACCTATCTCAATGGGGCTCCCCTAACATGGAGAGCGCACTGAGCAGGCTGTCTTGAGAGGACCAGAGCCTCAGTCTTAGTCACACGGATCTTCATCCCAGCTTCATCCCATATGGCTGCAAACCGGTCTAGTGCATGCTGAAGGTTAATGCGAGAAGACCCAAGGAGGACAAGGTCGTCAGCAAAGAGTAACCTCCCCACCAAGCAGTCGACCACACAAGCACGCTCCTAGCCTCGGCTGCCCCTGTTGATCCAGTCCATAAAGATAATGAACAAGAGGGGCGATAGTTTGCACCCTTGGCGGAATCCAACACCCATGGTTAACGGTCTTGACTTAATGCCATTTATCCGGACACATCTCAGAGCTTTCGTACAGAGACATGATAGCAACCAGTAATTGCCCACCCACTCCATACTCTTGCAACACTTGCCAGAGCTTCTCCAGAGGAACTCTGTCATATGCATTTTCGAGGTCCACAAAGCAAGCGTAGACATCTGTTGCATACTCCCAGGATTTTCAAAGATTTGCCTTAGAGCAAAGATGTGATCCATCGTGGTCCAGTCAAGTCAGAAACCACACTGCTCCCCCGACAGTTTGGAGTCGACTATTTCAGACTTCTCTTCTCCAGACACATAGCGTACACTTTCCCAGGAATGCTGAGCAAAGAGATACCTTGGTAGTTGTTGCAATTTCTCTGATCTCCCTTTTTGAAGATAGGGATCACAGTTCCTAACTGCCATTGCTTAGGGGCCTGATCAGATATCCAAGCAACCTGACACACCCGAATCAGCCACAGGATACCATCCTGATTTAAGACCTTTAACATCTCAGACCGGATTTCATCATCACCTGCAGCTTTGCCAGTGTTTAGGGACTTAATTCCCCATCTGACTTCTGCGTTGGTGATGCTACCGTGAGTATTCTCTGCTCCAAGGTGCACCTCTTGTGTCTCAGTTGTTGCTGATGCAGAGATGCAAAGTATTACTTCCACCTATGCAATACGCTCTCCTCCGTTTTCAGAAGCCTCCCATCTGAACTCTTAATAGTTTGTGATGAAAGAGACTTCTTTCCACGGAGGCGACGCACAGTCTGCTAAAATGCCTTGTTTGCCGAACCATAGTCTGCTTCCAATTTTTCCCCGAACTTCTCCCAGGCCTTGGCTTTAGCTGTTGATACTGTCTTTGCTGCTGCTTTTCGCGCCTCTGTGTACCGCACTCGACTGGAAGGTGGCTTATTTGCAAGCCATAGCAAATACGCTTCCTTCTTTGCCTTGACAGCTTCTTGGACTTCACCATTCCACCATGCAGTCCTTTTCTCACCGCCCTGCGCCACACTCAGCCGCTTACGACCACAGCACAATGCAGCCAAAATAATCACAGCAGATTTAAACAACTGCCACTCCTCTTCAACAGTACCAAGATCACTGGGTAGTTCTTTGAAACTTGAAGATATGTTATCTGCAAAGGTCTTCCTCGCAGGTCTTCCCATTTGATGTGTCAAGTCTGTCTGGGCCTGGTTTTTCACTTGGTTGGCATGGATTCAAAGAACCGCAAAGTGCAGACAACAAGGTGGTGATGAGTTGATAGTTCTGCCCCTTTCCTCACACGAGTATCCAATCAATCAGTGGCTTCTGGTCCATTGCATCCCTGAACTAGGTATACTTATGGACATCCCTGTGCTGGAAGAAGGTATTTATGATGGAAAGTCCATTGTTACAACAGAGATCCAGCAAGCACCGCGCATTAAAAAACGGTGTCTCCATTTCTCCCAATCACACCTTTCCACCTTTGTCTTCTTCCACCAGGATGACAAACTCCACTCCCTCTTCTACTAAGAGCAGCAGAAAGAGTGGGTACTCAAGAAAGAGCAGAACTTCATCTAGAAAGAGTGGGTACTCTGTGACTGCATTCGGAGTATATGCAACGAACCGAGAGAGAGAGAGAGAGAGAGAGAGACTGTTTCCCTATCTGAAGCCTCAGGAGACACAGCCTTCCACCTAAGGAGGTCCAATCTGCAACATAATCTGCCAGCTGGGCAGTCATGTTAGGGTCGACACTTGGGTAGAAGAGCTTCCACCCTCTTTCTAAGTCCACAGTTCCAGAACCCGGACGTTTCGTAGAGGTAATATCTATGATATCCAATCGATATCGTTTGGTTTCCTCCACTAACTCTGATTCCTTTCCTGTCATGGAGAATAGGTTCCAAGTGCCGATTGACAGCACCCGATCCCGTTGTCGCTTTACCCGTTTCTCCTCCTGGGTAAAGGCATGCGCTGCTCCCGACCGTTTCCCCAAGCGCAAAGCGAGTGCATTGGTGGGGCTTCTCGGAGGCATTGCTCCGAGATAACAGCCAGGAGACTGTCGACTATTTTTCGAACGAGAGGCTCTGCCTAACTCCCGAACGCGGGCGTCTTTAACCTGTGCCACACACGAGGCAGTATGAATTTTTGTCAGTCGTCGACATCATGAGATATATGTTTGTTTGGATACTCTTCGTCTCACTTCTCAACCATGACCTGTTTGGTAAGAGGGACTCTAAAGTAGCAGTGCTACAACCAGCATAGCTCACAGAATCCCTGAAGCACCCAAACTCCGGATCCACGGTAAGGGAGCATCCACTCAGGGGGATTGTTGGATTCTTCGGCCAAATTGTTGTTAACCTCTAGATGTGCAATCGATAAGAGAACAAATTTGATTGGCCTCATCTTTTGGTGCGGGAGGTTTAGAAGCTACTAAGTCACATTTGAAAATATCTTTATTACAGTTCTGAGTACACTGCTCCCTCTGCATAACGGCACTCTACAGAATGCCAAATTTATAGTGGCAACTCCATATAATGACGTTTTTTTCCGGAAAATAAAAACTGCAGACAAATCATGCCAGGCTTAGCACGCAAAATAGGATTAAAATTTATTTAACTGCAATTAAATAGTAATTATAAATTAGCAAAACGACAGCACCTTCAAACAAGCAAAAAGTAGGCATTCGCAGTAAAAAAAGAATAAATAAATAATAATAATAATAATAATAATAATAATAATAATAATAATAATAATAATAATAAAAATAAAATCAATGACGTCCGTTATTAAATTGGCATGAAGCTAACTTAAACTACGAATGCCATGTATAAACTAATTATAGCAGGTAATACACTTATCGAGTGATTGGAATTTTTGTTTTTTCACACATTTAGAACTTGAATTAAAATTTTTTAATTATGCCATGATGTTATATATGCACTAATCTTTCGATTTAAATGCACGATTTAAAAATAAGTTAAACCATAGAGTTGTGTTTTAACCTACGGTAGCTGTCATTTCAAACTTTCACCATGAGCAAAAATTGACTGTGTGGCTCCTTGTTTGCAAGCCAGGACTAACTTTACTATTAAATGGTGAATAATATTATACTGTGTAAACACTAGCTGGTTACCCGCGGTTTCGCCTGCTATGGGTGGATGGAAAAAAAAAAAACGTGCTCTTAAATAGTAACAATAATACGATTACATACAAAATTTCACAAAAATCAGCAAAATTGTTATAAGAAAATTAAAAGATTATAAAATAATTATTATTATTATTATTATTATTTTATTATTTAAAGAATTAATGAATGCAGCTGCGCCCAATTAGGGCCAGTATGGTCATAGACCGACAAATTAGGCCGTAGAGGGCGCCAAAGTAACAATAAATCGGAATCAAAAAAATAACTAAAGAGAAACAACAACCACAGTACAAGAACAAAAAATTAGTAACAAGAATTACAAAAACTAAAGCGCTTTAACGCACAATAAAATTGCGAAAAATTAGGTAAAGCTCTTAATTCTAGAGGGGGTTCTAGAAATTTTTGGCGTCAACTACTTAGGTCATTTTGCGCCTTTTACACAAGATATGTCTGTATGCAGCCCGGGACAAACACAAACATCCATGCCCACGGCGGGATTCGAACCCACGGCCAGGCGGACTCGAGAACTAGAAAGCCTACGCCCTAGCCCTCTCAGCCACCTGGCCGGCCCGCTCTTAATTCAGATGGTAAGTTAGCCCATTCACATAAGCTAACATGAGATACTCGGCTGGCAGCATACGTATTTTTAGCCCAACGAAGATAAATATTATAAACCCGCCTTTTTGATAATCATGAACTTCACTAATTAACTTCATTTTTAGTGGAGTAGTTAGTTGTATTAGAGAGTTGTTTACTTTATAAACAAAGGCAGAGAGTTGATGTTTATAAATCTGTTTAATAGTTAGTATATTATTTGGGGCAAAAAGGTAGAGACAAGACGAACCGCAAGGTAACTTCAGTAATAACCTAAGAAACCACTTTTGAAGTCGAATAATTCTGTCAAAATTAGTAATGGTGGTAGCGCCCCAGAAAATAATACCGAAGATTAAATTAAAATGGATTAAGGAGTAGTATAATAGCTTTAAGAGACGAGGAGGAAGATAACTATGCCTGGTAATAAATCCATATTACGATTAAGTTTGGATAAAAGTAAATTAACTTGGGAGTCCCAAGAGAAATCATGTGGTAATTCGATACCTGAATACTTAAAAGGTTTCGTAGTACCAACTCGGACAGAATCAATGAAAATTATAGGATCAATTGGGACATTCAACTTATTCCAATGATAGAAAGGCATTACCTTCGTTTTATCGATGTTTACATGTAAACCATTAATCTTACTCAAGTAGCCAAAGTATTAGCATTTTGATTAAGAGAAAATTGAAGTTCATCAGGGTTCATATTATCGTTTAAAATAACCAGGTCATCAGCATATAATATTAGTTTACAGTTTGTCAAAGCTAAAGAAAGATTATTAATAAATACAGCAAATAAAAGGTGGGACAAAATGGAACCCTGAGGAATTCCACAACTTCTAACAATTACGTCTGAAGTTAATTCATTATAGACCATATATTTTCTCTCTAAGAGGAAACTAGCAAACCAAAAATATGAAATTGAAGGCGGAGTTTCTCCAATAGGAGTGGGGCTGGGACCAGGTCAAAGGCTTTGGTAAAAACAATGAATAGGACCATAACAATTATTCATAAGCAATTGACCTGTAACATCATCAGTAAGCTCAAATAAAGCAGTGTTTGTGCTTCGACCTGGCATAAAACCATGTTGATTAGTATGAATAAGCTTGTTTGAAAAAATATAAAATGATAGACGATTATAATATAGTTTTTCAAATAATTTAGCAAGAAAAGATAATATAGCTATAGGTTTATAATTGGAATAGTGATCAGGATGATCATCTTTCTTATAGGCACAATACGAGTAAGCTTGAATGATGATGGATATATGCAGGAAGACAAACAATTGTTAAACATACTGATGATAATTCTAGTAAATCAAAATTATACAAAAAAGTATAACTGGGGCAATTGTCCGAGAAAGTAAAACTTGGGGAAATGTCCACAATTGAAACCAAGAATAAAGAGGTATGTGGATAATCGTAATTAGGTATAAAGAAGGGCTCTTTTACCACAACAAAAGTAATAAAGAATATAACAAAAACAAAAATAACAGAAAAATACAACCCGGAAGCGCATTTCGAGAGTAAAGCTCTCATCATTCGGCAGGAACCAAGGAGAACACGTGGAAAACCCAAAGTGAACTGATTAGAAACCGACAATCGAACACTGAAGTGTACATTGGTTAGGATGGGACGAAAGCAGCGCTTTCACAAAGCTCATCTAACCAGAATAAACTCCAAATGAAATACACTGAGGTAGTCAAGAAGCCTAACCAACCCAAGCGGTCTTACATAATATATAAAAAGGAAAATAAGATTGACGATTGTCAGAAACAAAAAAACAAACAAAATGAAAATGCTAGGTGAAAGAAGATTATCACATCTTCCAGTAGTCTGGGAAAGAGACGTCTGGGAAAATTGATGTCAAGAACGTGCCTCGGTTTACGATACTTCGTATGCCAGTTCATATTCAATGAGTTCTTCAGTATCCCATTCACAAGTTTATTGTCGTGAGTCTTCATCTTCTGTATCATAATCAAAAGGAGATCCTGTATAAACTTTCCGATATGGGCCATGTTTAAACCAATGTCTTGGGGATGGATTGGTTTTTGACCGTCCTTATGTCCAGCTGGGCAATGGTCCTCAGGGTAACATTCTGGAATGACTGTAGTTCACTCCATCTGGTTTTACAGTTAGTCGCCCACGCAGACCTGCCATAGAGGAGTATGGTCCGGATAATCGACTTGTCAGAAGTAGCTTGTTGTCAATGCTGAGGGCGCTGTTGCGACCCCTGAGAGCTATGATACTGTATTTAGCCCTCTTCGCTTTATTCAGAGCATAGGACATATGCTGGTTCCATGAGAGTCTTGAGTCAATGATAACTCTCAGATACTTTTAGTTGTCCACCCAGTCCAGTTTCTTATTGAACAGAACAAGAGAATCTGGGGGACGCTGGAGCTTCCTATTGAGGTACAAAGCCTTGCACTTTTCGACGTAAGGTTCAACTTCCAGCAGTTAAACCAGTCTCCGAACTGCTTCAAGGCACACTGCAGCCGAGTTATAACGTGAGCCCGCTGGTGTGCCCATGTCATAATGGCAGTATCATCCGCATAAAAATACAGATTACAATTATCGGGTTTCGGGAAATCATGTACAAAGTAATTAAATAGCACAGGCTCGAGGACAGAACCCTGAGGGACACCGGTCTTTACAACTCGGGGCGTGGAAAGATTTTCTCCAACTTTGGCTTCATAGGATCTGCCGTCAAGAAAGGATTTCACCAACAAAATCAAATCGGCAGGGAACCCGTCTCTGATCATTTTGTAAACAAGGCCCTTATGCCACACCTGGTCAAAAGCTTTTCTGATATCGAGAAATACCACCCCACCGTACCTGGAGAGGTTCAGGGGGGTGCTCAGGTGTTCAACGAGCCTCCACATCTGCATCGGACAAGAGTGGGCAGCACGAAAGGCAAACTGCTCTTCCCGAAAAAGGTCATTTGCTAGACAGTGGTCTTGTAATCTGACGAGAATCGTTTTCTTCAACACTTTGGACATCGAGGGTGGCAGGCTAATAGGTCGGTAGCTCGCCGGAATTGAAGAATTTGCCCCTGCTTGGGGATACTCAACACAATAGATTGCTTCCAAGCCACAGGGAAGTAAGAAAATATCCAGCAGACGTTAATGATATTAGTGAGATAGTCAATAAAGTTCTTTGGGAGATTTATAAGGGCGTTATTACTCACCTTGTCTCTTCCCAGAGCTTTCTTCTTTTTCAGTTTACTTATGATGGTGGCGACCTCACCAGCCTCGATGCTGTTCTTCGTTAAATGCTGCGGGACTTCATCAAAGTTGACAATACCTTCTTCCACACACGGAGACATGATTTGGCTCTCGGGCTTATCGTTGGTAGGAGTAACAAACTGCATTTCCAGTGAATCTGCAATGACTTGGGCCTTGTCCTGATCAGTTTGCACATCGTCACCTTGTGGTGTACGGAGTGGAGGAAGCGTATTATTCTTCTGCTTCTGTAAAGCTCTGACCATACTCCAAATGGAATTATCGCGAGCCGACAAGCTTTTGAGTTTTTCATTCCATCTAGCGTGGCGAAGCTCTTTTATATCCTCTTGGACTCTTCTCACTAGACTGTTGTACTTGGTTTTGAGCCAAGGTTCACGATAGCGTTGCCATAGTCTACGGGTCCTGTTTCTTTCAGCAATTAGGCGTTGGATTCGAGAGAAGGTTTATTCTCTGATGGATACTTACTAGCTTCTATGGCACTGTTAATACATCTGGTGTTGTCATCAACAAGTTGATCGATGTCCTCTGTACAGTAAGCAACGTCGGGATGGCAGCCATAGTCCTTAAGAATATCTTTGTAGAGCTTCCAGTCTTGATGATGTACGAGTTCCTCTCGGAAATTTATGTCAACATTGTCAAAGTTCAACGCCACAGGCTTGTGGTCAGAAGAAAGGTCATCAATCGTGAAGAGATTATACGGTTTGAAGAAACCCTTCAAGAGCGAGATGTCCAAAACGTCACTACTAGGGGAGTGGTCGCAGTAGTAGGTGTCCTCCACAGGTCCAGCAGCGATGATATCATCTCTACCTTCTATGTACCTATAGAGAATCATGCCGTTGTAATTCTGCGTTCTGGAGTTCCAGCTTGGGTGTTTGGCATTTAGGTCAGCAGCCAGGACGACTGGAGTGTCACTACTGAAGAGTTCATCAAGCTCGCTTAGGTGAATTGTAGAGCGACACGAACTTCACTTCACCACAGGAGACGTCATTGATAATGATGGAGGCCGATTCCATACCTGCATAAGACTTGAAGACTAATTCTTGGTGTTGAATTCCCTTCTTAGTGATGATCGCAGCGCCCCCAGACGCACATCTTGCAGCATTTGAAGCCATTCGATCCTTACGGTACACACAATAGCCAGATAGCTTGAAGTCTTGGCTTGATTTGAGGTGAGTTTCACAGAGAAAAGCAACGTCGATTTCTTGCTTTATCAGAAAGTTGTGAAACTCGATACGCTTTCGGGGAATGCCCCTAGCGTTCCATATCACGCACCGAAGTTCACCTTTGTTGATTACAGTATAACGTTGTGCAGCCATATTAAATATTAGTTGGTCGTAAGGAGCCTATCCAACTGTGGGTAACTTTTGCCTAGATTAGAAAACAGATGAAAGATACGTCCGAATTGCTTATACATACCTGGTAGGTCGTTGATGTTGAGGCCTTTATCTTCCGGCGTAGACACAGCGGCAGCATAGGATTTGCCTGCTGACACTTTAAAACTAGGCATCCTTTGAGCCTGGAGGTATTTCGGACATTTCGTGTAGCTTGATGTGTGCTGTCCACCACATCTGATGCACTTTGGGGGGTCTTGTCCTTTGATCTTGGGGCAATCTCTTGACTGGTGCCCCTCTGCAGATTTGTTACAACGAGGATCTTCCGTGCAGCCCATGGAATCGTGTCCGAAGCGCAGGCAGTTGTAACACTGTAGTGGCTTCTTGTTCCCTCGAAAGGCCTCCACTGATACTGCCAGCGGCCCAATACGTGTGGCCAGCGGCCCAATATGTTTTTCAATGACTGGTTGTGTTCGGTGTTCGGGAGTAGAAACAACACCATCGGCATATCAATGGATCCTTTGGCTTTCCTCAATCGAATTACCTTTTCCGGGAAGTAGTTGGCTCTTTTTAGGTCTTCTTGGAAGTCATCGAGGTCTCTCATTTTCGTGCACGTTGTTTGCGGTCGGTAAATTTTATTTGCAAATTTTGCTGATAATTACGGTAATTTGTTTTGTTCCTTTGTGTGTTTACTGCAGGAAGCCAATCCAGTCGTGATGTCCTTACCACCAAGCAATTACGCCCTATTTTTTTCTTAACTTGTATTACAAAAAATTTCCGGTTTTTACTGAATTGAAATGTATTGAAAAAGGCATTTTTGTCCTCTCATATTCAAAAAAGAATATGCTTTTGATTTCCATAAATTAATTAATGGAAAAAGGAGCTTATGTTTTAACACAAAAAAGTTTTCTTTCTTATTTTCATCAATAATTTAAACATCTGTGGTTTGGCGTGTAAAAAGCCTCAGAGACCATTCTTTATTTACTTTTAATAATAAAAAAAAATAAATAAAATAAAACAAAACGTAAAACATTTTTAAAATTACAAACATTTTTATGGTTCCTAGCTCCTTTTAAACCTAACAAAAGGGTTAATTGTTTTAACCCTTTTATTCCACGTGTAAAGCGTTTCTCGTAAATTTAATGATTGCGTCATGTTTCCATGAAAATTAAAGAGCCAATCAGCGAGCTACAGCGGCGACATCAGCGCTCGCAGCGTTCTGTGAAAAAAACAAAATTCCTGTAAGCCTACTTGTATGGTAGACGACACCCTTACTAATTTGATAACGATGCCTTAACTAATTTTTTAATTTTTGCTATAAGATTTTTTTCACAACAATGAAATCCGAATTTGGTAAGCAGATTGATTTTTTTTTTATATCAACAATGTTAAATAGCATAAACTTCACAAGCAACTTTACAAAAATATCACTGAAATATGTTCATTTTTAATTAGTAATAGCAGAGGACCCGGCGTTGCCCGGAATAATTACACTTGTAGGTAAACAGAACAATCTCAAGAAGTTAAATTACATTCCAAATTGGTTAAGTAATAACTCAATGAATATAACACAGAGCGAAGGTACTATCCATTCTATGAAAAATCCGAAAAACAGGAATTCTAGGTGATATACTGGGACTTCATTTACCTCTTGTTGACTTGCCTCAGATTAAAATGATATCCATCTTCACCACCAGGGAACATCACTGGATACTTTAGACCCAAGTTTTTCTTGGCCTTGACGTAGAAGCTCTTATACCCTCTTGCTCTATTCAAAACTCCCGTTGTTCAGATATTTCTAATACCCGTATAGATTTTTCTGTTTTAGCTGCAGAGTTTCTCTGACCAATACTCGTTCTTTCTCTTTCCTTTCCAGACACAAATTTTTGCCAGTCGTCTGGACGTTTGATAGGCAACTCAAGGCAGACACGAGAAGAGCATTATTTGCGTCTTGCCACTGCATCGTCATTCTATGCTCATTATTAACAATTCTTGGAAACAAACGTTCAATCATCGCATTATCAGCACCTCAGCTTCCAAAATATTCACATTCACACAGAATATAGTCAAAATGTATTTTTATGAAATGTTTGGATCTGCCGTGCTACCAAATAAGTTAGGTGATAACCCCGACGTGGTTCTGACTCTGTTTCTTTGATTATATTTTGAAATATCTTAAAAATTAACACATGAAAACGCTTAGAATTAATACAGTAAAAATTCTCACTTGAAAATTCGAAAAAAAATTTTTAAAGTTCATAATGGATGGACCTCTTCAAGTATGCCACTGCTAGTCTAAATAATTTCTTAGTCACGTAATCTTTCTTTAGATGTACACTTGATGTTGTTGCAATTCCCACTCTGCTCTCGATGTCTTGAAGTAAAACTTGGCCATTCATCACTTTGTGCAGTCTAGCGTTCGCCGATTCTTCTATTTACATGCTTACCATTTACTCCCTACAGCACAGAGCTAAAGGAGTGCTTCCTCTGTCGTCTTTCCACTCTTTCTCAACAGTCTGCTAACTTTCCATTATCTCCAGTTACTGATCATTTATAAAGATTTTTAAGAAATTGTTAAGTACTAAGAACTGTCTTTTCTAAGAAAAGCTTGAATAACAGGAATTCTATTCATTGTTACAAATTGAAACTTATCTATATTGCACAAAGTTTGTCTTGCATTGTTTGTCATGAGATTTTTCTCATTAATATGCCTTGCCATAACCATGAATATCGATTATTATCGATAGTTTTTTTTTTCGAAAGCTGAGGTAGACAGTGACCTTCCTCATGCTTTGAAGGTGAAGTATGCAAAATTTCATCAAGATCGGAATAAAACTCTAGATTTGTTTTAAATACACACAAACCCACAAACATCCTTCTTTATATATATCGAAGAAGAAGATTACTGTAATTAAAACATAGTAAAAAGAATGGATTATTCGAACAAAAGGTCCAATAAATCCAGAGTTCGACTTCCCCTGGAAAAATTCTTGGGTACGTGCCTGATTCCGTCGGGAGTATTGCTCAAGCTCGTCAGTTTTGAGTATTGTTTGGTTTAACGCTATACAATTCTTCTCAAGGCCGGGTTTATCCATTTTACTTAATAGAGTATCCATAGTAGTTATTCTCTGATCGATTTTTTTGATATGTGAGGACAGCGAATCTACTGTAAATGAAAGGGATGATAGATTTTCATCTAACTCAGAGTTTTGTTTTTCGAGGTGCTCACTAATTTTAGAAAGAAGCAATGCAACTAGTTTATTTAAGAAAGCATCGTCATTAAGAAGAGAGCTAACCTATTTGTCGATGTTAGCAATTAAGGAATCATCAGAAGTTTTTCCGGGCGAACTCACCTGAGGATAGCTTGGATTCGTCCCTTTAGTTGAAGAAGCATTTTTTTCATTTAATTTAGGCATTGCAATAAAACAAATTCTTACTAATATCAAAAGATTAATAGTACCATCAAACAGTCATAAGTATGAAGGAGAGAAGAATTCACTGTATATTAGACTATTCAATTTCCTGCTTGAAATTAACGGAGCTCAGGGAATATGTCTCACCGGGCGCCATCTTGTCCTTTTTCGTGATCGGGTATGTCAATGCCCTGTGAAACAAGTAATTCAATGCTGCAGCTTTGTGTTGCTGAGGGTGGTTTGAATCGTAGCCTATGATGTTGCAAGTTGCGGTTGGCTTCTGTAAATCGTAAACTCGAGTTTGTTTGTTCTTATGAATCGTCAAATCTAGGAAGTTTATTGTGTCGTTCTTCTCTTCTTCCATTGTGTAAGTCAACTTATGATGAAACTTGTTGAATTTTCCAGTATCACGTCTGATTTGTTTTTTTTCATTGTTGTATATGATGATAGTGTCATCCACATATCGTCGGTAATAAGTTATCTCGTTTTCAAGTAGCGGCTTGACATGTTTTTCTTCTATGGACTGTAAGAATATTTCGGCTACCACGGCACTAATAGGTGAATTTTACGCCATTAGGAATTTTGAAGAATTTACCGTTCATAATGAAGTAACTTAGGTTTTTTATCACCTTCATTGCGCTGATGATGTCTAACCTGACGACGTCTTCGTCCGTGTTGTTGTTATGGCGTAAGTTGTTGACTAAATCGACGGTTTCCTCGAAAGGAATATTAGTATAAAGGTTCACTATGTCTAGTGAAATGATGGACATATTCCTTCCTATGGTTATCTGGTTTAAGCTTTCCGTGAGTTGTATACTATTTTTAAGTACATAGGTATTATTGATGGGGCAAGTATTTTTCATAATACCTGAAACTCTTCTGGCCATGTAATAGAAAGTGGATAAGATACAATTTATCACAGGTCTGATAGGATGTAGCGCTTTGTGGACTTTTTTCAGGGCACATATGCGTGGTGGGTATGGTTTCCTACACACCATTCTGCTTTCGAGGTCTTTAAAGAGATTTGATCGGAAACTTTTCGTTACTGACCTTATAGTCCTTTGGAATGAATTTTGGGGTCTTTGTCTATCTGCACGAAGCCGTTCTCTGTCAGGAATTCTTGAATTTTCTTATGATATTCTTCTTGGTAGATGACGACCGTGGCATTAGCCTTATCTGTTCCCACTATTGTTGCCTGGTTGTCTGTTAACTTCTTTCTGACGTTGAAAGCCGTCTTGCATTCATCTGTTTGGCGTATACTTGAGTTTTTTTTGGTTTACTTTTTCCATTTCTCTTGCCGCGAGAATGCGGGCACTTGTTCGTTCGTCCGCCGGCAATCTCTGTATAGCTGTTTCGATTTCTATTGCCATGTTTATATAGTCATCGTTTTTCGGTTGTTTCTTAATACTATATTTAGTCCTTTTTCTAGTAAGCTGTTCTCATCTTCGGTGAAGTTGATGGATGTCAGGTTGATGACGTTGTTATGGAAATTAAACTTATTACCTTTGCGGATATTCTTGGCGTTGATTAGTCGGCCCAGTTTGTTGGACATCGATGTGAACTTCTCAAGTTTTTCTTTGTTGAGATCTTTTCTTATGTTGTCCAAAGTGCTCATTATTATGATCGGGTGCATTTAGGCAGCCGTTTCCAAGTGTATCCTCATGGCTGCTTTGTTGAGGCGGATCTTTTTCATGTGAAGGGACTTCAGTTCCTCGACGATCCTCTTTCTCTCAGCATATTTTTGGTGCTGAGTGCTGGGCGGATTTGTCACGTATTCTGATAATGGCATAATTGGGAGTTACCTTCATCTGTAGACATTGTTGGTTAACCATATGTTCAGGGTGGTGTAAGCTAACTTGCGAGCCTTATAGTAGAAACTTCTAATCAAATCTAGTAGTTGCATCATGGTCTATATTGCTGTGTAAATATCTGAAGAAACGGATCTAGTAATAGCAATATTGGTAGCGTTTTTATTGCGTTCTACGCGTTTCGAGAGTTATCTCATCTTCAGGAACTTGGTACGACTACAAACTCGCAGGAACTACAGCCCTGTTTTTAAATTACATAATTATACAAATAAAATGACAGTGAAACTATCGTACTGTGGATAAGGTATCATACAACCTCTGACAATTAAGTTCGGTGAATGACCTCATATTGCGAATGGATTGCTGGCTTACATGAAACAGCAGTTACTATTCTTCAAAGTAATCCCCGTCGATGGTAATGCACTTCTGGGAACGGCTGTACAAGTCCTGGAAACTCCTGGCGTAATCGTTTTTAGGGGTAGCCTTCAGTTGGGTCGTAACATTATGTTGGATGTCTGGCCACTTCAGGGGACGTTTTCCACGGTGTTCCGGCCTCCTCGGAACCGTTTAAACCATTCATAAACACTTCAAAGTGATACCACTTTCTTTGTAAACTGGTCAGCATTTCATGAGTCTTTTTCGTTCGCTGATACATTTTGGGTTTCGACCACGCGCACTACACCTTCACTCTTCAATGTCCTGTTTAAACACTATAAACACATTCGCAGCGCTGATCCTCTCAAATTTGTTTAAACATGTTTCGACCGTTCTGGGGCAGGATACGACGGTAGCGCACTCTTACGACCGTTAGCAATATGAGATCATTCACCGAACTTAATTGTCAGAAGTTGTATTATCATATTGTGCGTTTCATTTTTAAGTACATAAATAATGTCAAAGTAAAATGGTTTTGTTTGGTTTAGTTTGTTTGGTATTAACGTCCTTTTCAACTGCCATGGTCATTTCTGGACGGCGTTATAGGGGCCGCAAATTTTGCTTCGCAAGGGTTCTTTAACGTGCAGCCGGCAACGACTACACGGGACCAACGGCTTTCCCTGAAAAATCTTCGTCGTCCTCGGCCGGGATCGAACCCGCGTACACGGACATCAAAGTAAAATGGAACATATGACATTTGTTTTAAATTACATATCATAGATAACTAGTAGGAAATAATAAAAATATTAAAACTATCGCTAGTCCCAAATACTAATTTGTGATTTGATTAGTTCCTTCCTGACCAACAGAATTTTTCGCGTCAAAGTTGGCTGCTTCATGTCTAACCTTTTTATGACGTTAATGCTGGTGTCGCCCAAGGCTATGTCCTGTGCTCTGCCCAACTTCTTCATCCACGACTTCCTGATCTTAAAAGTTGCAAGCTTTACTTGCCCTTCAAGACTTGCGCGCACAATCCCGTTCACATGATATCTCGCTTACAAAATGCTTTCTACAAGTGCGAGAAATGGTTTTGTTGAGAAAAAAAATGGCAACTTCAATACTTTGTTGAATAGTTCTTTATTCAGGCAGGGTATTATGCTTTCACACTATGGAAAACTTCGGTCCAAAATTAAATCACAAGAATTACAATGCTGAGTTGTTTTCACAATTATTTTTTTTTACAGCCAAAAAAAATAAAAAATATGCACATGATTATTTTATGAGCAAAAACGCAATGCATTCTGGCATTACAAACAAAAAATGGAACAATCTATGTTTCACAAGGGTAGGCTGGAAGTACACATTAAAGATTTGACTGATCGAAAAAAACAAATTAACTCCAACAAAAATATTTTCAATTTTTTTAAAATAAAAAAATAATAATAATGTGGCCCCTCGATCAATCCTTTTGGTTTTTTCAGTCATGAAATAAGACATCAATTAGGTGATTTTTTTTTCTAGTTATAGTAAATTGTTTAGTAAAATAATCAGTAATTATCTTTTGAGGGTATACAGGGTGATTCAGAAAGATAGGTCAAGAATGAAATACCATCTGCAGTTTGTAGCGGGGAACAAAATTTTTCCTATAAACATGGGTCCGGAAATGCATCCTTACAGACAGGGATAATGCAACTTGTACGAGATAGGAATGACATTACGTAGGTGTTCAAAATGCCGACTCTGAGCCTCGATGCAGGTGCTTATTCTGCGGACGAGATTCTCGCGAACTCTGGTGAAGATGTCCGGAAAATCACTGACTTCTCCACACGCTGTAACAATTTTAGCTACAAGGTCCTTTCC
>JAHWFO010002553.1:189953-205444 GCA_023313115.1 Rhysida immarginata
TTTCTTTCCTTCTCAATGTGCATTGATTTTTGATTCTCCAGATGTTTCGCTTATGGGTGATTGACCATGTTGTGGTGGTTCCATGGATTTCTCTTATGTTGATGGTATTCGAATTGGTATTCTAGACCTTTGTGAAGTTACTGGTATTTCTGTGCGTGGGATGTATTTCAACTGGTCCAGTTCGCTATCCACTACATCAAAAGCTAGATGGGTTATCGTATCAGGTTTTTTATTTTGTTTTGAATGTTCATGGAAGGTTACATGAATACTCTCAGTAATCTTATTTATGGGTTTTTATGGCATAATCCTCTGTTTTTTTTGGCATAATCTACAAATTGTCCTTTTATCGCTCTTGCTTGTAGTTTAGATCTCATATGTTTAGGTTTATGAACATAGGCATCACATCCAAATACTTGAAGGTGTCTCACATAAGGTGGTTGGCCATTCCGCATTTGCATGGGTGATTTATTTGTTAATGAACGGGGCCCACGTGCAGTTTGCGCGATAATTATTTTTATCAAATTTAATTCATTTAAATTGTTTCGTTTGATGAACTCGCGGTTTCTCCTTTTTTTATAGTTTCGTGATTGATTGATGATAAAAAAATTTTTCCTCAGACAACAATGATCAGGTGACTTTTCAGTTCTGGCATGCGCTTTAAGTGAGCGCCAACAATGCTTAAACGTGCAACAACAATGCAAAACATGTGCTCCTTTATTTATAGTTGGATGCCGAGTATAGACAACGATTTCGAACATAATTAACGGTTAAGATTGCTTCTCCCCTAAAACGCTGAGGGAGATTAGACTCTTCTAGTAAAGCTCTGACGCCTTCCAATAATGTACGGTTATAGCGTTCTGCAATTCCGTTTTGCTCAGGGGTATAAACAGATGTGCGTTCATGTACAATCCCTTTATTGGTAAGACATTGTTCAAATTGTTGATGGCAAAATTCTAATCCATTATCGGTACGAATCTATTTTATTTTTGCATCGGTTTGGCGTTCTATTCTAGCCATGAAGCCTTCAAAGGTTTTAAATACTTCAGTTTTGTTCTTTAAAAGATGTATGAAAGCTCTTCTATTAAAATCATTCAAAAATGGTTAATACGTATTGATAACCAAATGCGGATACCGGGGCAGGACCCCAGAAATCCATATGCAGGCGTTGTAACTTAGATTGAGTAGTGCGGGCTATTGGTGGAAATGACGCTCTAGTTGATTTTGCTAATGTCACGTGGATATCGTCGACGGCCGACAAGAACGTCGGGGAGAAACGACGCGGGTGACGATGATGACGTCGAGCGAGCCGCTCCGAAACACGTGAGCATGAAGCAAGAGAGAGACAGAAAAGCTATCGTCGGCGACCGAGAAGGTCATGGACTCCGTTTCAGTACGATAAGGCGCAGAGTCAATGCCCTCGTAAAAGGCGCCGTAGCGACTTCAATGCCAGAAGGAAGTTTTCGCCGAACTGCGGTTTGCAGGTTACGGGAACAAGAGTTTGGCAGAGCGACGGTCACGACGACGGAGGAACGTTGAACGCAGCCGGCGAGCAAAACGTTCAGGACGTCGAGGAACCGAAGTTTCCGAGGCAGCAAGGTGGGCCAGAATTAATCTTCTCCACCGAATGGGAGAGCCGCCTAAAAATGATTATCGAGCGGGCCATCATTTTCGTCGTAGGAGAAATTGAAAAGAGTAGCGGAGAAGGAAAGAACGACGCACTTTCCTCTACCCCGGCGACGACGAAAGGAGCTGATGGACAGTCCCCGTCGATAGACAGAGAAACAGCGGTTACCTGCCAAATTTCTCACCGAAACGGTAAGAGCCTGATTTTATATGACACTAGTCGAAGCCTACATAGTAACTTCAGTAGAACACTGACGTTACTATTTGTAGCCGGACATTTCCTCCGTCAAGAAGTTTTTCAACGAATATTTCAGCCGGATTTGGTTGAACTCGGCGAAGGGGAGGACGCCGTAGGAATCTATCCTTTCTCAATGAGTGCTTACTGCCGTCATGGAACAGGAGGATTTATCCCAGCTCGTATGTTAAGAAATTCCTTAGCAAGAGAAATTTAAGCAACGGGAATTGTCTTCTGTGAGCGTGCGGTTTGTTTTATGCACATATGCGGAAGTGTTGTCAGTGTCTTAATTTCTGTCTTAAATCAAAAGCAAAACAGCAAGTTCTATTCTTCTTTTTATATTTATATCATATGGCTAAAGATATATATATATATATATATACATATGGTTAATTATTCGCCTCCATCTATTTTAGTGCATTCTGAATAACGTTATTTCGACCAAGATAAAAGTGTTGTACAATAATTCAACTAGTAAATTCGTCATTAAGGTCTAAGAGACCAAGTGTTGTGCTATGTGTTAATTTGGTAGTATTAATCTACTTTAGTGTCTATAGAATAAAGTGATTACGACCAAGATAAGAGTGTATTACAATAATTCCACTATTATTGCGTCAATAAGGTCTAAGAGACCAAGTGTTGTGTTACGCATATAATTAGTCGTATCAATCTATTTTTTTAGTGATTTCAGAAATAAAGTTTTTACGGCTAAGCTAAGTGTGGTTTCCAATATTTCTATTATTTTGTTTGCGTCAATAAGTTAAAGGAATCAAGTGTCTTTCTATGAGTTATTGAATCTAGAGAGCTTAATTTGAAAGTTGAGCTGATGTAGCTTAATTATTCCTGTGAAGTTCGAATATTTCGTTGGAAGGCGAAAGTGCATTCTTTTCTTCGAAAGGAAGTGTAATTTTATGAATCAAGTGTTGTGAGTGCAATTTTTTGCGAATAGCACAAGATGTGCGGTATATAACAGTATTTGTTTTGTGGGCTGTTTGTACCTTACGAGTTAGTAGTGCAAAGAGTACCTTACGAGTTATTATTGCTTTGTGTATTGTTTGATTTACACTGCTCAAATTTCACGAATGGTGTGTTTGTGTGTGAAGTCAACTTACTGATATTTGTGTTACGGTTTAGAATCTTCAGGCTGATAATCCAGGGGATGTCGTCCAAGATAAACGATCTTCTTGTTAGTGAAGTATTCAGCGGAAGTGGCAGTGTACACGTCTCGTAACATTTTATTTAGCTACCAGCGCAATTATCTACAAAGATAAGAATTGTTCGATGAAGAAATTTTTGTTGCTGAGTCTGGTCTTCATCTGGTGATCATTCGCAGCAACTCGAAGGGTTCTTTTCTGCTTCAGCCGAGTTATCGTCAAAAGAATTCAGGAGTTAGAATCGGAGGTTCCTTTGTTATACTTCAAAGATAAATATAATATTCGTTACAGAAGCGTCTAGAGATACGTCCTACGTATTTCTTTCCTTTGAAAACTGCTGCCACATTAATCCTACTGGATTCTGGAACTTTTTCCTAATTTGAACTTTCCACTGTGCGAAATCGAAGTGATTTTCAATTTTACGTACTTTTGTAATTTGGGTTCCATTTTCAAAATGCCATGAATAAAAAATTTTTATTTTTAATTATACGTTCCCGCTTTTCTTGTCCCACTCTGCTAAATCCACGTGACAGCTAACTTGCAGGGTTCATAAACAGTCATTTTTCCTGAAAAATTAAGATTACGCGCAATATTCTTATCTTTCATTAATTGGAGGTTTTTTTTCTCCTATATGAGCAAAACATCGATGCCATAATTGAATGCTTGATTGCTTATCAGTAATCATTATTTGATTATCATGATCAGTGGCATTAGGTGTAATTACTGGAAGCTGATGAAAATTATTAATTAACTTACAATCGGCTAGTAAGGTATAATTAGGAAAAAATATCTTCCAAGTGATTTTTCCCACCAATATATGTAAAACCACATTTATCAAGAAGAGAGGCTGACACTAGTTTTTTCTACTTGTTGGTGTGTAGTGAACTTTGGTCAGGGTTAATTCAACATTATTAGGTAAATGTAATACCACTGTGCCTCTACCTTTTACAGGTAGTTGTGTATCTTCTCCAGCAGCATGTAAAATATAATTCTCAGTTTGCATAGTAGTAAACTGTGATCGGTCATTACAACAATGATCGGTGCTGGCGGAGTCGATAATCCATGAAAGTAGAGGTACAACATACACCTTGGGATAATGCACGTTTTTTTGCTTTTTCTTTAGTTTTATTATTTGGGTTCAACCAACATTTATCAACGGTATGACCTTTCTTATGACAGAAATCCGAAATGAATTTGCGTAATGACCCCTGTCTTTGATTTTTAGGCCTAGTTATAGTTAAAACAACATTTGATGCATGGTAGTCTTTACGATCGGAATCATTTAAGAGGACATCACTTACTTTTTTCACCGTGAATTCATCATCGAGTAAGCATAAAGGTTTTGTACTGAACCTTCAAATTCTGGTGGTAAGTTTTGAACCAAAATAAATGTATAAAGAAACTCTGGTAATTTATATCCTGTTTTTTCAACTGCTGTAAAGAGATTCTTCACTCTAGTAATAAATTGCAAAATATTTTCAATATCAGGATTATAAGATGCATTAAAAAGTTCACGAAACAATTTTTCTATGCGAGCGGCAGTTTTGGGTTCGTGGATTTCCTGTAATCTGTCCCACATGTCCTTTGCCGTAGCATAATTATTGATAGCTTGCTGAATATCAGCTTCAACTGTCATTAAAATTAATACCTGTGCTTGGTTGTTTCGCTGTTCGTATTTCTCCCATTGGTTCGAGGATGCGTCGGGAGCCAAGACTTCAGTGCCGTCGATCAGTTTCCAATAACCTTTGGATTTTAGGAGACGCACTATTATTTCACGCCATGAAGTTTCTCTATGCGGTCTTCAAGTTTAAGGTCACCAGCAGTTGTCTCCATGATGTAGGTTGGAACGATGAAGATGCACAGAATCGTGAAGTTGCCTATGTTTAAACAGTTCATGCTTGGCCCATAACCATGTCGAGAAAAAAAAATTGGCAATCAATCACAATTGGAAATCAATTGCCAATAAATCGCAAGAATTACATTGCTGAGTTGTTTTTACAATTATTTTTTTACAGCCAAAAAAAAATTTCACATGAATATTTTACGAGCAAAAACGCAATGCATTCTGGTATTACAAACAAAAAAAATGGAACAACCTGTTTCAAAAGGGTAGATTGGAAGTAAACATTAAAGATTGGACTGATCGAAAAAAACAAATTAATTCCAAAAAAATATTTTCAATTTTTTTAAAATAAAAAAATAACAGGTTTGCTAAATGGAGGTTAAATCTGAACGTCGATAAATGTAAAGTTATGTTCATTACTAAAAGTGTAGAAAAGAGCTCGAATGGGTAAGATATTACAAATAACCTCGGAGTGGTGGTAGATGCCAAGCTAAATTGGGGCGACCATATCTCCTTCGCTATAAATAAGGCTAAGAACGCCATGTTTAGTCTACCTATAGTTGCTCTTTTGGGGCGTAACACCCGTTCAGGTGGATTGCAATCTTTTGCTACAAAATGGTAATCTGAACCAGGTATACTTGCCTGGGCTGCAATATGCAAATCCAGATGAAAAGACCTCCAAACCTTTCAAAAGTTACTCTGAGGACCATTGCCCGATTGACAGGAGAGTTGCAACTAATATTTCCATTGCTGACGATTTTGGCATACCTCCCATTGGAAATCACTAGATAACATGGGCAGAGTTGGAAAGAACATGAACAGAGGTTGAATATCGTTTGGATGTTTTCCGTGCAACAAATGGTGCCCATGTATAACTTTACTAATATGCCAGAAAAACTTTTTGAGTTGATAAACAAATTGTTGAAAACCATTTGTTTGTATCTGTAATAGTTTTTTATATAATGTTTAAAAGTTGTCTAAAATATTTTGGAACACCCTCTATATCATTACGTCTGGAATTTAGTTTGGGAACACGTAAATTTACAGAGTTAAGAAATCTAGATGAATAACTTATATTGCGGTAAAATTTAAATAGATAGCAAAGATCAATTACAATATGTCTGTTGATCAATGTGTCACAATTAAAGAAATCTCGTAGGAGTTTGATACATAAAAATTATTTAAAAATGTAGTGTGAAAACAACGAAACAGAGAGCGTAAAAAATCTTTTTGCACCTTTTCCAAGAGGAGCTGAAATCTAATGAGGAGGAGAGCTTTTCTAAAATTGGTCTGACTATTGTATTAAAAAGAAAAATTGAAAAGCCAAAATTATTAAAACTTACGGAGTTTCTGACAGTAAAGTATGAAACTCGATAGGCTTTGAAGATAATAAAGTGAATGTGATCAACAAATGAAAGTTTGGAATTAAATAGAACACCTAAGTCATTTGTAACAGATTTTTGTTGTAATTTACAACCATTTAAACTGCAGTTAATATTATAGACTGTTTTCTTAATAGGTGACATATCGACATTTGTCATTTGTGAACATACTTTTTGAATGCACCAAGACCCAATTGAATATAGATCAAGTTGTAAATCTTGACAATCAATAGGATTATGAATAACTTTCCTAATTTCATGTCATCGGCAAAAAGGAATAATTGAGAAGATTTAATCACATCAGGAATGTCGTTAATAAAGATAATAAATAATAAAGGTTCTAGAATTGACCCCTGAGGAACCCCTGTAGCAGAAATAAAACTAGGAGAATAGTTGTTATTTAGAACAAGATAATTGACTCTGTTCGATTAAAACCGCCCCTACCACTCCAAATCACAGAAGCCTTCGCGCCTCCCCTTATATTCAAACGGGTACAGCCCAAAACCCTGTGTCCCTGACTCTTCCCTGTTTTTCTCAGCCTGACTCGGTTTTTTCCTTTCCCTTTTATGTTTTCTGCCCCGGGTCGAAGAGGACCCTGTCCCTGTCCGTTGCCCCAGACTCTGTTTCACTTCCAAATGGGTTCCTACAGCAACTCTTGTGTCGGCCCTTCCCCTTATCATTACCACATTGACACCTCTGGTTATCGCCATTGATTTGGCAATACGTTCTCCAGTCTTTCCCTCCGGATGCAACCCCACAAAGGAAATCACGGGCCCGTCATCTGCGTCCACAACCGTACCATCCACAGGTTTTCTGGGTTCATTTATACTTGCATCGGGTTGCGCCCTGACTAGTTCCTCATGACCAATGTAGTCAGCCATGTTTCCCGTCTTAACGACGGTCTTGCTGATTTTGTCGCATAGGGTATGCATTGCCTGTGCTGGCATTTCCTTAACAGTCTGTCGATTACCCCCCATTTGCACCACTGCCCGTTCACCTGACAGACAACCCACTGGTGCATCCTGCTGTGGACCACTGGGTCCCTCACCCGTCTTGGTGTCTGCAGAACCATGGAGTTCAGACAAACTGACGCCTTTGTTCACAGTAGCCTCTGAAGGCACCATGCATTTTAATAATTCCCCTATCACCAGCACTGCCCCCTATCACGTCAGCATCTACACCGTGGTTGTGCACTGAAGCACTACTGTCCACTGTTTGCTGCTGGGGCCCTTCCCGCTGACAGAACCAGGGCTCCTCTGTGCCAACACCGATACTAATGACAACCGGTGCCTGAGCACCGGCCCCGCAATTATCGGCCTGAACGCCTACCAGAGTGCTATCCACCTTAGCCAAGCTGTCACCATTGGTGCAAATGCCAGAGCCTTCTACATAAACCGCCTCTGGTGACCTGTAGACCTGCACATCCGGGTACATTTGATTACCCCAGCTAGATCCCCAAACCTGTTTTGTTCCCAGCCCATTTCCTGGGACAAATACAGGTAGAGGCTGCTGCCCCGCGCCTACCATATGCCAATTCATGGCATCTCCCATTCCCACTGTCGGACTCTCCATGCCCACATTACCCATGTAGCTACGAGTACAGTCAGCGCGAGGGTTCACCATGGGTGCATGCCTATTGAGCACACATTTGGACCCCGCCGAGTACTCATAGACTCGCAGTCACCCTGTGCTCACATACTGCACGTCACCAAATCGCATCCCCACAATCAGGAACCTATCCCTCGCCACCTGTCTTTTTACTCGAAACGGTCCAAACAGCTTACCACTCCTAGCCACCACCATGACTAGACTCCCCCTACGAATACGTGATCTAGCATCACCCTTCAACCTCCGTGGCGCACTATATCCCGCACACTTACCTTTGTGCTCTACCACCATTATGGCTCCCAATTTCACAGGTTTCCCTCTCAACAATATTGGCCATAGCCCCTTCACTCGGGCAGCCATGCACGATACGGAAACTGTGGTCGACGTCACCACCTACCCTATCTGCTGCTAATGCACCTACGCTACTTCCTCACGTCGACACACCCGCAATCGCTGCCTCCGATTCCCGGACTAAGTTCTCCAACCGCTCAACCAACTTAACGGTTGACCCACAGTCACACTGTGCACCACCCTGCCTTATACCACCCATATCAATGATTCCCAATAACCCAACACTATAAACTGCTATCTATGCCCCTAATACAATTAACCCAAACACATTGCCCAAACACACACTGACATCGTGAATCCCTACTACCTCGATAATCCGGAATTTCTGGATTATCACGCCCCATGTTGGGCGCCAAATGTGACGAGTCACTCCCTTGGGTTGGTAAGAAACAGCGCTATGACAGCTAACACCCAAAAGGACGACTAGTGAGGGGTGAGGGGCGTGATTATACGAGGAAATAGATTCAACAAGGTCCACTTACAAAGCAATTAACACTTGATTTATTACACTAATAAACTTATTTCTATCGGCAACAAAATAATCATAATGAACTACCATGTACATATGATTGGGGGCCCCCTTATTAACTCAAAACTAAACTACAACAAGCATAACAATGCAACAATTAGCTTAATACTCCTCTATATAGGAGCCAAACACATTTATCTCAGTTACTGCATTAATCATATCAGCAAACAGCAAGGGTCATAAGCAAACTCTTGGCCACCACAAGGCTGAGCTTCGTCAGCTTCCCACACAGGTATGACTCCCAGGACAGTGTTCTCAAAGCGTTTAGGATCCCGGATAACTGCCCGAATTAACGCTTAACTTGCGCTGTGTGCTCCCTTTTATTTATATCACAGCAAGGGGAGGAACACTGTGACCCCTTCTTGGCGGATCCACAACGTTCTCAAACACCACACTGCAGCAATCACCAGCACATGCGAACGCGTCAACAAGGACTACCCCTACCAACTTGTCAGGTCATAGTCACGTGTCAGCTGTCCCAGCTCAATACACAATCAGTCAGTGTGGGCCAGAACCCTACCCTTGGTATTGCTGTACCATCTGTAACGTTACTTATATCACTAACTATTACTGCCACACATCGTTGAGACATGCAGACATAATCTCGTCCACCTCTTAAAAACTACTAAGGAACACATCAATTGTTTCAGTGAAAAATTTGCGCACACTGGACATCCATCGTTCCAAAGCTACACAAACTTGCCAAACGATCGAGTTCGCAAAAACAACGCAGAATAGCTTGTGCTGAACGGACGATGCATGGAAAAGTCACCAGCATAACGTTCCATAAAACACAGTACGCAATTACTCAGTCTAATCAGAGCCAGCTCGTCAATGCGGGCAGAGGAAAGAAAGGGCTACTCACCAATCACCACGTTCATTTACCAGTCAGGTTGCAAGCAGGACGGCTTCTCGGCGTGGCACAACATCAGCCGACTTGAGAAGAAGGAGCGGCATAAATTAACCACGTTCGAACGCGCGCCGCTAAATTAAGCGCGAAACTCGATATTACACGACTTAATTACAGTCAAGCAACTCCGCCAGGGAACAAGTTAACCATCTGCCCATATCAGCTAAACTGTTAACTAAACAATAAAATTACAGTAAACTTCAATAACAGGCGATCGCCACTCTCTTTACTACTCTTAGGCCTAAAACAAATAAAAATAAAAACACGCTTGTCCTCTACAAAATCCGAACACGAAGATTTTTATTAACATCTTCTTCAAGCAACACAACAATTGCCAGGAGCAGGGCACGATGAAAACAATGCCCTCTCCCCAACAATTGCGATCGTTGCCGACACGCTACAGGCGTTGCAGCCATCATCTGCCATTGAAAAAATAAAAAAAAAAATAACAGCCTCTAATTTCTCCCTTTCTTAATCACAAACAAACGCCTAACGATAAAAATTAACCTTATAATAACAACAACCAATTACAACTCAAGAAACAAATATAAAACGATCCAGCCGCACAATGTCAATGAACAAAAACAAAAGAGCAACACAGACAGATAATCGAAAAACAGAAACATATGTGTTTCCGCCAGGCCATGTGACACTCAGTGACATTACATGTCACAAGGTAAATTGCAAAAAATCCATTTGATATAAGAAGGGTGTAAATCATATTTCATTAAATTTTGAAGTAATAGACGGTGATCTACCTTATCAAATCTATATACTCATACTCTTGCGTGTATTTATTTACTTATCTGTAATTCTATTTCCTCCTAGACGGTTTGAGCTAGCGACTTGAAATTTTCAGGGCAGGCTTATCAATAAAGGACGGGCTCTATCGCCAAAAATCAGCCCCCTACGACCCCCCCCCCCTTCCCCACTTTCTGGGGTTTTCATTTAAAATTATCTGCTTTTGCTTTGTAATTGCCCTCAACAGATGGCACGGGCGGGCGAAGCCGCGGGTAACAACTAGTGTTTTCTCTAGATCAATATAAATCATGTCGACTTGCTTATTTTGGTTACTGCCATCTCCAATGAAATGTACAAAATCCACTAAGTGTTTGACATCTCTCCAATACTGTTGAGCGACACCTCATAAAACCATATTGACACGAAGAAAGATAGGGAGAGACAACAGAATAAATTATTCCATGCAGCAAATACTTAAAAAATTTAGCAGGAAAGCTAAGAATTGAAATAGGCCTGTGATTTTTTACGTCACTTTTATTACCTTTGTTCTTAAAAACAGGATTAACCTTATTGTGTTTAAAATATTACTGTTGTGATTTGAAATTTGATATAAATATTACAGTATAGATATTTTAATTATTATATTGCTTAAAAGTGTTAACCTGATGTTATTCTTGAAAAACGAAATCTGATCTTAAAAACATAATCTTTATCTAGTAACTTCTCCTTTAGGAGGTAAGTGAAAATAAAAATTTCGACTTAATTCAGGGACCTGTAATAGTAGCATTGCACTGTAAATTCTTATTTCTAATTTTTAGACAAAATCTTATCCGGTTAATAAGATTTTGAACGTAAATTTTTGTTTAAGTTTTAACTATTATTCTGCATCCTAATTTCAAATATTGATTATTATTATTATTATTATTATTATTATTATTATTATTATTATTATTGTTGTTGTTGTTGTAATTTGGGGAAACCAAACTCGGATCAAATCCGGAGGCCAATCCCAGAGGCGGATCCAGGTGAGGGCCAAGCCAAAGTACCCTAGAATAGAGATCCTGTATGTATAAGATATACGACAACTAATCACATGGGCGCCATTTTGTGCTAAATACAAACACAAAACACAATTTCCTAACTAATGGATTCCTTTTTATGAAGGCTAGGCCGTTTGATCAATTGAGATAATTTTTTTTCTACTTTTCATACATTCTAAAATTTCAATAATAGTTGTCTTAAATTGTTATTTCCTTGAAATAATGTAATTTTTTAAAATTTTATTGTGACGCTAACGCCACTTACAAGGGGAGGATACACACACCTTGCACACATTTCGATGGGCTTAAACATATAGGTTGGGGGCCATCTAAAAGTAACTCGTGTAAAAGGGTTTAGGTCAACACGCCTTCGTTTTTTTAAAAAAGCGACGTCAAGAATTGCAGCTTATATAAGCTCCTCGCTCTTCCCTGGTTTTATACCTAAAGAATTTGCACTAATTTTACCGGAATTGGTAAAGGCACTTGCATACAGTAGCGAAAGGCACAGTCTATCCTCTTACATCCGGTCTTTTTTTCTTTAGTTGTTATAAGCGCCAAAAATTTTAAAAAAATGATTTTACCTGAAGTTTTATTGTTAGAAATAACTGTTTATTCATTTGTAAGTATGAAATTGAGAGAAAGGGGGGGAGCAGATTTCATTTCGTTAAATAATTTTTTAAAGAGAGCTTAAATCGATGCAATAAGCTCTGCTGATAACTGAATCAGCTGGCCACCTATTGTTGAAACACGTGATCAAGCATCCTAAACCAAAAGGGGGGGGGGGTCATAATGCTTAAAAAACACACAAGGGAATGAGAGAGTCGTACAGAGTGAACGTGAGGGGATTCTACTCTGCGGTGTAGTCATGGAGCAATTAACCATGGTTAATTGCTCCATGTTGTAACTACAGGGTATTACTGTATAATACTTCATTCAGGACTTTCATCAATGACAGATAGAATGTGTTGTCTAACGTTTTGAGCATAAAAATAGAAGGGTTTTTTATGGTCGAAGGTCTAACCCAGTGTTTCTCAAAGGTCATTCGTTATCTAGAGCTTTATGGAGGGGTATTATATAGCAAGTGGGGAGTGGAGGAAGGGGGGATGGTGGTTAGAGACCTGCGCATAACGTGCGGCTATGATACGAGGACTATTTTTTTTCGACCTCCGATGGAATATAAAATAAAGACAAATGTGAATAACAAGATTACTTTTTGACAGTCACTGTAGAGAATGTGACATTTGTCATACCGGTGGACGAGTTTTCCAATATCCTCTTCATACTAGGTAACCACAAAAGTTCTTGCCGTTTTAATTCCGGAAACAAAATGATGTACACAAAAAAATAGCGTAACTCTAGTCCCCAAAGTAATCTCCATTAGCAACTAGCACCTTCTGCCAACGTGTTTCCAGTTGATCAATCCCCTGGTTGTAAAACTTGCCGGTCCTGGACTCAAAGAAATCCGTAAGTGCCTTTCCCAGATCTGTATCATTGGTGTAGGATTTTCCACGAAGATGGTTGTCCAGAGAATGAAAAAGGTGATAATCCGTTGGAGCAAGATCTGGTGAATAAGGTGGTTGCCAAAGTTTCCCAGCCAAGCCGCTCTATGGTTTCCCTGGCCATCCACGCCACATGTGACCAGTCATTGTCATGAAGGATGAGTACCCCTTTGCGATTCACCAATGCTGGCTCCTTCTGCTGCAATGCCTGTAGCACACGTTCAAACTGCTGGGAGTACAGATCCCCAGTGATGGTTTGGCCGGCCAGTTGATAGCAGCTTGTAGTGAACCATTTGGCGTCTGGTCCACTAGACACACTAGACTATTCTGGAACCAACGCCTTGCGGTGCGCTCATTGACAGCATCATCCCCAAACGCAAAACACATTCTACGACTTCATACTGCTGCTGACAAGCCCACCTTGAAGTCATAAAGCAAACAACACCTAACCATCTCATTTGATACCTCCATTTGTCTTCACTTCTGCACGAGATGTGAATGCCTGACAGCCCTTTTTTTATACAGACTAACTTTCCTGCTCCCCCTTGATAGAATTTGGACCACATTGTGCACCCATTTGCATATATTCTATCACTTCCTTTAATGGCAACATAAAAACGGCAAGAATTTTTGTGGTTACCTAGTGGAAGTTTGCCGCCAGTTTGTTCATTGTGTTCTTGTCCCCATTAATCCTTCAACTAACCTCCCTGAGCTCACCTTAGTTTATTGTCACAAATTTTGATATCTTATTATTCAATAAAAAACCTTTTTTTATCTTTAATTTTAAGGGTAGCATCCCCCTTGAAAGACGAAAAATTTTTGACGAAAAATTGAAAAAAAATTTTTTTTCGTTTTAGCATATTCAGGTTTTTGTGAATCCATTCTGAAATTTTTATAGCTGAACGTTAATTAGAAATTAAGATATTAATTTATTTGCGTCGGCATTTCTGTTTAACAGCCCATTATATATGCATAAAATTAAAATTGCTATAACTTGAGTTTTAATTATCCGTTTTAAAAAATTTAAACTGTGCTAGATCAAGAAAAGGGAGCTCTATAACTTTATTTCAAAGTTTCTAAATCAATGAAACAAGTAATTTTATTGGCTTAGAATTAGGGATAGCATTGCATGTTATAGCTATGCATGGTATCAGCCAATCAGAAAGCAGTTTACAAAACGTGCATGAACTAGCAATATGGCTGCCTCCATTAGCGTCTTTCTCCTGTAATTCAGTCATCTTTGTTACCTTGTGATCAATTTCAGTTCCAAACATCACCTTTAGATTATTAATCATTTTATACACTATAAAATAATTAATAATGCCAGGGGTAAAAGTTCAGAGTAGCGTCCCCTAATAATCACGCCAATTTCTGTGCCACATAAAGTAAGTACTGACCATTAACCTCCTGTAATCGGACGGGGGGAAACCGATTACCCCCTGTAACCAAATAGGTTGGGGTATATATCAGTAATTTGCCCCTGGAGGGGGACGTCGTAGACAGAACGCCGAAGACGTTCGAGTAACGGAAAACAGTGACCCGCGAGGCCCGCAGGGCCGAGAGTGGGACTGGCGTTCGAGTGACGGAAAACAGTGACCAGCGAGGCCCGCAGGGCCGAGAGTGGGACTTGCATTTGCGATTGTGCGTAGAGTGAAGATTAATATAATATGATAAACCATTCACTTATGAAGTAGATATGTTAAAATAATAAATTCAGAGCATAAATGCGACGGGGCTGCCCGATGTCTTCCGTGATTATTAGGGGACGTTACTCTGAACTTTTACCATGCCAGGTAGAAGAAATGATCGGCCAAAGAAGAGACGATTTCATGGAAATCGCTTCACGAACAATAAATCTTACGAAGAAGTGCCGCCGATACAGATGAAAACGCTACTGAAAAAATTACTTCTTTCAGGAAGCTAAGCGCATCAGGTATTCACAACAATTTTTGCAAGAGTGAGTTGAATTCTGAAACTAATATCAGTGGATACAGATTTATTGACTGTGAACTGTTTTTGACATTTATTAATCAATTTCTCTGTCCTCAGTGCTTTATTAATTGTGGATATGATATCAGTGAAAATCGAAGATACGGACTATGTAGCTGGTGGTTTTTAAAAATTGATGTAAACAAAAATAAATTGATATTTCAACTTTAAACCTAATTTTCTCAGCTTTCTTATTTTCACATTTTCACCATCAGTCTTGGCATACTATCTTTTTAAAGAATTAACATATTATGAAAAAAATTTTTTCAGTTTTTTCATACATAATCAAGGAACATAATGAACTAGAATCATTGATATGTGAAAATTAATACTTTTTTGGTTTGAGTTTGAAATATGTATTAAGCAAGATAACGTGACTAAAAATGGTAGAGATATATTAATTTTTTCCCCCACCTGAATGGATAAACTGAATTCAATAATTCTAGTTCGGAATGTAATACACATTAAATAGAAACCAGAAAAAAAATTTCAACTCAATTGGACTAATAACTTCATCATAAAGTTAACAAGAAATTTATGCTAATTGGGGCTTTTTTAACACAAAAATGCTGTTTTTAATACAAAAA
>JAHWFO010002553.1:215444-268862 GCA_023313115.1 Rhysida immarginata
TTATTCTTGAAAAACGAAATCTGATCTTAAAAACATAATCTTTATCTGGTAACTTCTCCTTTAGGAGGTAAGTGAAAATAAAAATTTCGACATAATTCAGGGACCTGTAATAGTAGCATTGCACTGTAAATTCTTATTTCTAATTTTTAGACAAAATCTTATCCGGTTAATAAGATTTTGAACGTAAATTTTTGTTTAAGTTTTAACTATTATTCTGCATCCTAATTTCAAATATTGATTATTATTATTATTATTATACTGTATTTCGCGGGATTTTAAACATCCCGGATAAAAAAAAAAGGTAAATAACGGAGTAAATACTCAAGTTACTTCCCTACTATGGAGTCAATTACTTCTATTAAGGAATTCACGGGTAATAGAGCAAGTATTTAAAATCACTGATTTTTGAAGACTCATGATTAATTTTGAGTCAAGACCCAAAATGTCAATGCTGGTTGAAAGTTTTTTGGAAATTAATCCTGTAGCAGAGAGAATTATAGGAACGATTTTGACAGAGGACTGATGCCACATCTGTCGAATTTCTTCTGAGAGTGGTAGATATTTTTGAATTTTCTCATTATACTTTTTTCCATATTATGAGAGTTAGGAATGGCTATATCAATAAGGTAAGTAGTTTTGTTTTTGTTAATCAGAGTGATATCAGGTCTATTATGTGGTGTTGTTCTGTCTGTGATAATATCTCTATTCCAGTACAGTTTGGCATCATCATTTTCCAGGATAATTTTCGGTTTATATTTGTACCAAGGGAGGGTACAATTTGTTAAGTGATGCAGGTTAGCAATGGCTTGATGGATTTGGCGTCCAACGTTGTCATGACGTGTGACATACTTGGTAGAAGCTAAGGAGCTGCATCCACTTATTATATGATCTATGGTTTCCAGCTGAGAGTGACATAGTCTGCAGTTGTCATCTACTAAGTTGGTATCTCTGATAATGTGCTTAATGTAGTTTCGGGTTTTTATAACTTGATCCTGTATGGCAATAATGAAACCCTCAGTCTCAGTAAAAAGATGTCCTGCCTGTAACCAGAGGTTCGATGTTTTCTGATCTGTATAATTTTGAGTAAGTTGGTAAATGTGTTTGCCGTGAAGGGTTTTGTTTTTCCAGGTCTCTAGTTTGGCTGCATCGGTAGTGACATTATTATCAAGGCCAATGTCCATCTTTAATTTAAGTGCTGTAAGATTGTCGTCAATTAAAGTAAGAGCTGAAGTGTATATACAGATCCTGGAACAAGCTATGGTGCCATCTAAGAGGCACCTGTTTGGACGACGTCAGTGTATATTTCAACAAGACAACGCCAGACCGCATGCAGCGCGCATAACTTCTGCATGGCTATGTCGGCAACGCATTCGTATGTTGGATTGGCCCCCTTGCATCCCGGATCTGTCGCCTATAGAAAACGTTTGGCGTATTATTAAACGAAAACTACGACAGCGACGACCCCGGACAGTTGAACAGCTGAAAACCTATATCCAACAGGAATGGGACAGAATTCCGGTTACGGTGTTAGAAAGATTGGTGTCATCGATGCCCAGAAGATTACAGTGTGTCATCAAGAGGAGAGATGACGCCACACCGTGGTAAACGCCGTGCTGTCCCAACTTTTTTGGGAGTGTGTTGCACGTGCCAAACAGGAAAACCACCTGTATCTTTCTTTAAGCATATAAGATATGTGATCCCATGCCTAATTTATCGTTTATGTATTGTAATGCGTTGAAATAAACGGCAATACAATAATCCAAACAAATGTGTTGGAGTTCTTCTAATATGTTGCACTGTCCCAACTTTTTTGGAAATGAGTATTGTATTTTTATACGTTAAATTCTTGGATTTGCACTTTTTTTGATAAAATCTTTTTCTATAGTAAAAACAAATGAGTAGTTTTAAATACAACTAAAGGCCTAATTTAAAACTGCATAACTTCAAACACAAGTAAACTTCTTTAAAATAATGACGAATTTAACATAGTAACTCAACTGTCACTTTCGACCACGGATTCAAAATGGGGGCTCACGCTTTAAACTTATGGTATAAGTGTCACCATCCTTCTCCGCACTTATCCAGGCAACCTATCTCTATCGTTAAGGTCTTTTATAGACCTTGCCTGTCGTACAGACTGACTTTTTTCATATTGTTTTCTGACAGTTAGGGTGTGTCTAAAACATCCGATCGGTCGCATCCAGTCAAAGCCCGTCGCAAAGCTCGTTTTGGAGCCACCAGTGACTGACTCGAAATTTCGACTATATCCGATCAATGCAGGAACGATGCAGGCATATGTAATGGACGACCCTTGATTCATAAAGTAACGACCGGTCACAATGAGCGTTTTCATACCCTGACCGGTGGCGCTAATCGCGACTGGAATCCAATGCCGGTCATAATTAGCGCGACCTGAGTCAGTGAGTAGAATCAAAATGGCAGACAAAAGTAGAAAATTCAAGTGTTTGCATGCCCGATACGTACTAAATATATTTTGGAGAAAGCAGATGGCAAAATATGATGAGGAACCATGTTGCGATGCCATTTTGAAGCAAAAAGCTCACGACCGCGCTGTACATGAACAAACAAACGGAAGCAAACGGCCGCCGATCCTACCAAATAACCTGTTAGCGACCGGTCAGACTTCTTAGACACACCCCTAGTATCAAGTAGGCAGTGGTTCCAGTCAGTGTTGGTGTTGAAATGCGCCACGGCAGAAAAAAAGAAATGAGGAAGACAAATACAGCTCGAGATTCAGATCTCAGAGATGCAAACTTCCGTTTCATTTCTCGTCTTGGGGGCTATGTTGTCCATCATTGAAACTAAAATACAGACAGCTAATCTAGATCTAATCTGCTGTTCACTTGCACCTGAAAACTTATTCCTACCATCGTACTTTAAAATAACACAAAAAAACTATATAACACAAAATAAAATGGTTTTGAAGTCTTTTTCAAATCAAAGCAGACCAGAAGTACTGCCATTTTCGCTCATAAATTTGAATGAAACTACTCACTATACCAAGAATAAGTAGCTAACCGACCTCAGCAGTACGTATCGGTGTTGGGGGACAGTTGGAATGTGGAGGCAGTGTCCGATTGTTCTTACACCTGGCCACACACATACAGGTGGAATTTTTAATGAAAAACCCCCTTATTAAAAATTGAATTAAATATGATTTTTTATAATTTTTCATGTGGAGGGGGTGTTTTTCACTTTGATTATGAATAATTAATGAGTTTTATAATTTTGGGTGTGGTCCAGTCTGATGTAACAGCCTCTGCCTCCTCTCTCTTGCCCAAAGGTGTTCTGTGTGCCATGCCATGAAGTACCCCTTGCCCCTTTTTCTCAGTGATCACATGCAGCTTCCCATGTGGTTGGCAGTGAAGCTCACAGCCACTGACCCCTTATTGACGTCACCTTCGCTGGGTGTAGGTGTTGAAGGGGAAAGTGGCGTGAGTTCACTGTCCCTTACTTTCCCTCCCCTTCCTTTTTATTTTATTTTTGATTCCTCTCCCATATTTTTTAATCATTACTGATTTATTTTTTAAGTTTTTGTGTTTCCATTGTGGTGAGATGTTTATTATGTCTTCATCATCATTGTTTTACCTTTACGTGATTTTCCTCTTTTTATCTGTGATTTAAATAAAAAATTTTAAGTCTACGTTTACTTAGTCAGCCTTTTTCCAATGCTTTTTAATGTTTATTTTTTTTTCATTTGGTCTTGTTTTAGTTAAGTGAATTCATTCTTACTTACAAAGTTCTGATCTAAGTTTTTTTTACATTCATACATTCTAATTCAACTTGCTAAGTCACAAGGCATAATGTTTTTAAAAAGTGTGTAATGAGCATTATCAAAGAAATGGTGGGTGGGGTGTGGTTTTTATTTAAGGGTTCAGGATTTGGGTTAGACAGGATGCAAGGGTTTTGTTTTTTTGCACAAGTTTTTACTACGGAGGCGACAGCGGCGGTGGCGACTTTTTGTTACAGTGTTTGTTAATGATGCTGTCGAAGCAGTCTGTATTTTTCTGGTCACATATACACAAGTTTATATTTTTTTACACGTCCATGACTACTGTTTTTTTACATTACCTTTTAATTTTTTTACAATATTGCATTACATTGACTGCCAAAGTTTTTCACTGTCTTAAATAAAAGCTCTTGTGCCCTTGCTTGCCTGGTCACTGAGATTGTATTTTTTTTCTTTCTCATGTGATTTTTTTGACATCATGCTCATTTTCACAATCTTTTTGACTACATGCTGGTATCTTTTAATATGTTGCCAGGCTGACGCCATTACTTATTCACGTGGTTGCTGAGTTTGTGTCTTCACCTGACAGTTTGTCGCGCTTACACATTTTTTTATACACTTCTCGCAAAGACCCAGCTGTTTCTTATCAACTTACCATGTTGATCTTCATGTCCCCTCATGACCTCTGTCACTTGCACGTCGAAGTCATTGTACCTTTCTGAGTTTCATTATTGCTTACGTTTCTTGTGAAAAAATGTTTAGCCATTGTTTTTTAGGCGCCCAGTCATTCCTCTTTGTAATTACATCTATTTATTTTTCACTTTTATTGATCCTTTAACATTACACTTACCTTATTTTCTTCTACAATTTTTTTTTAATTTTACTTGGCCGTTTCGTTAATTTTTGTGCTTTTTATTTACACGTTCACATTTCGTGAATGTTGTTTTACAATTGGTCAAAGTTTTCCGTTTCACATTTACTTTTATCCACTGGTTTTTCGGTTCACGAAATATGACAATGGCGTGATTGTCATTTCACCAATTCCTACGATGTCCGTATTTCACCCACTCAACTTCATCTGCGAGTCGCAAAAATGTTTAGCATATTTTGCTACTCTATGGGTTATGCAGGTTATTTTCGTTTTAATAAGGCAACTTTTTGCTCAGGTGCGGAAACCAAAAAGTTTAGTTTTTGGACTCACGAAATCACTATCAGTTTGTTTTTCGCATTCACGAAACCTTTCCTGGCTCGTTTTTTGTATTCACGGAAACTTAAAGTGTCCGTTTTTCGGTTTACCAAATTTTGTTGACTGGGTTTTTAACACACCAAAGAAAATTTACTCACCAATTTTTACTGTTTAATGTTTGTTAAAACCGTGTGTAAAAATGCAAATTAAAAATAATAAAATTTTAATAATAATAATAATAATAATATCAAGATAAAACAAAAAATACTAACTTAATGGTGGTTCTTTTTGTTTCCATTCACTCTCTGTCTGCTGAGTTTTCACGTTCAGAGTTCTGCATGTCGTAGTGGCACCCATGATTTCTTAGTATCCACCAGTAATTAAATTTTTGGCTTTATACCCTTTGCAGCATAAATTGTCAAAGATGGGTGCAAAAAATGTCTCTAAAGTGTGACTTTGTTTCCATTACTACATCGTCTCCAAACCGACGATGGTTTGGGAGTTTTTGGGCGCCAACACGGTTTCCAAACCGATGTCGTTGCTAGTTAACACCTATAAGCAATTAAAATTTATGAATAAATAAATACCCTCTGAGTTTTTCTTGTTACATTTCATTCCATTATCATGGGGTAAACCTCACCAGAGCTCTCGTAAACTGTATTTTAAAAAATTTCCTAGTAATTTTTGCACTTTGGCATTGCTGAAGTTTCCGCAGCACGTGTAACTGCAATGTCTAATCTCAGGGAGATGGTGATAACTGAACGGGGAAATGCTAATGGTAAGTCTTTCTTTTTTGTTACTCTGTTTTTGTGCCTCGTTTTTTTCTTTCTTTCCTCTTTTTAATTTTTCCCTCTTTTGTTCTCACTGTCAGTTGTCGGTGTTTTGATTGACAGTGTGATGTTTACGGCGGCATGCAGTGCGATCATTGTGAAGTCGCTGACCTGCACAACAGTTTTCAAGGATCCAACCACAGCTCAACCGACACAATGCATTACTGCCGATCTCGTTTTCAAGATGCCGCGGTGGCTAGGGTTTATGGACCAGGAAATGGTACAGTCATCAACAGTAAATTATCCACACGAGCTTAATACTTAATATTACATTTCATGCTAATGTGTTGTTTTAATAGCTTTTTTAATTATTATTATTTTAATTTAATAATCTTAATAATGTTAACTCTAAATGTAATATTAAATTATTAAAAATAAATTAATATTCAAATGGTAAAACTTGAAGAAAAATTCAAGTGTGGATTATTTCCTGTTGATAACTGTACATTTCAAACAAGCTGGTTTCCTCATGGCCGGTGGACTTCATTTGTTTGAACGTAGCTTGGATTACGCAGAACTCTGCAGCGTGTTTCACAGTGTGAAACACGCTGCAGCAGGGCTGCCGGAAATTTTTTTTTAATGGGCTGGCCTGTTAAATATCTATTTACTAATGAGAATCCCACTCATTGACGTCTCAGGCCTACATGGAGATTTCTATGCCCTGTGCATCTCAAGAATTCCCCCTTGGTGCACAGGGGATAGTGATAGACCCTGTGAACATTTGACAAGACAAGTCAGTCTTTTGGAACAGTTGTTTTATATGTAATTTTTTATATTTCTCCATTACCATTTTTGTTTGTTTTTACTTTCATTTTTTTTCTAAATTACCTTGTTTTCATTTTCATGTCTTTGTATTTTTTTCTCTCTTAAATTAAACGATTTTCTTTTTAAGTTTTGCGTTTTAATTTTGTGTTCATTTCAAGTAAAAATAGTCATCACACCTAAAAGTTATTTTCACAATTTTACGTATTTTATTCGAGGGTTTGTACGCAGTTAGTCTTTTACATTGATTTTAATCATTAAAAAATTTACTATGGTATATTTAAAAACATTTAAAAAATACTACTACTACTACTACTACTACTACTAATAATAATAATAATAATAATAATAATAATCAAAAAAATGGGTATAGTTGAAATATAATTTACAAAATACGCATTTTATAGTAAGTTTTTTAATTGTGAAAAAATGTTGAAAAAATACTTAATACATAAATATATATACAAGAGATACTTAATCACTGGTTCAAAGGCAAAGGATTTAATTTTTTTTACAACAGTTTGTTCAAATTTAAGGGGTAAATTTTACTTACCGGCATTTTAAAAAAATATAAATTCGCTGATTTGTGCAATTTTTTTTTAAACCACATGTAATTTTACCCTCCTGTATTTTTTCACTCTTTTGAATTTTTATTTGTTTTCAAAATTAATTACTTTTTGTTTAAATAGTTTTTGGGTGGATCTTGATTTAAAAAATGCAATTTTTTATTACTGATCAAAATTTTTGAGTGAACATTGCCAAATACTCACACAGGTGCTATGTAGCTGTAAAGGAAGCATATGGATAAATCACAATCCCTCGCAAAACGCTTTTCATTTGTCGTCTGGTAAATTTTTACGGTGGGTTTGTTGTGTAGCGTTGCGTTCACTTTATCACGAACGAAATTCAGCGGAATGGGAATGGAGATAGTCGGTTTATCGCTCTCCCCCGACACCTGACGAGATCTTCGATGGCATCAGGTTGTAAAATTTCCGTTGCACTACGGGTAAAAGTAAACCCTTTGCATTTCACCTCTCTTGCACTGTTGGAGAGAAAGAGAGTAATTTTTTGCCCCGGCAACCACTAGTTTTTTTCTATGTGTACGTCGGAGCCATGCTTATCCACGATTTTGTCTGTTAATTGGCCCAGGTTATGGCCTCTGGACAGCAAATTCCTGTCTCTCGGCTCCAAGAAAATGACGGAGTCAGTGTCTGTATACTTCATCCGACGGCCGAGACGTTTAATCACCTCATATAATGCCAGTTGACCAAAAGTCATTATAAACGAGGCGATCACGGAGTTACCCTTCTCGTGCGTCTTTGGATGAGTGGTCTTGTACGACACGAGAAGGAGTTCCTCTGACATAATGTCGATGCCGGTCACCTCGATAGATGGAGTGTTGAACAGGCGATAGAATTCATTGTGGCTGTCGACGAAAACAAATGATACTTCGACGGTGGATTAATCATTGTAGTTGTCGACGGTGGATGTTTTATTATCAATATGCTTGCCAAGATAACTTCAAAGATTATTTAAAGACAATTTACATATTGACCTTAATCCAGGGTTTTATTTCGTAATGAGAGGAATCTAGCTGGATGCCCTCTCGCTCCCACACAGACTGGATAAACGTTGCCCACTCGCTCTCTGTACGTGCGTAAGTTGGCCAGCCTGAGGCCTGGATCTTACCCCGATGAACGTGTTCACGTATTTTGAAAAAAAGTGAGTTTGCCCTCTCTTGAGATCGTACGTGAATCTTCAGGGGTAGTGCCAGACCTCGTACACCTCTTTGATTTGGTATCCCTCTTCAAGAGCTATGTAAAATTCTGGCATGCACCAAACAGCCGTCAACTAGCGCTCGTCGTCGGTATGACTGCAAATAGTGCTCGACTGGTGGCGCACGTCCGACAGAGTGGAAAAAACAGCCGGCCATCGCAGCAATACTGGAGCACCAGTATGAAAAGATCTTTGGGTGGTACTACCGTTGCCCTAATCAGCCCAAAGTACGCACCTGGGGAGAGGTCGAAATCACTGGTGATGATTTCGGGGTGATGCTGCAGATACGAATTGTATTGATTCACACACGGATAAAGAGAGGTGAAATCCAGGTAGGACAACCTCTTTGTATCCGTTGCCTTGCAGAGCCCTGCCGAGAAATTCTCGGTTCTCCCCCCTGGAAAATGCGTCACGTGGCGCGATGTGGGGTTTTTGCTCAACGTGTAAATCTTTACAGAATCGAGCTAAAACTTAATCTCGTTTCACACTGATGTCGAATTCATATTCCCAGATAAAGTTGAGGGAATGGTCTGGCAGATCATGCTTCAAATAATCCAGATGATCTAATGTGTGCTCATAATTTTCAGTGTTCGCTAGACAATTGTCCATGCACAATGTGTTTGCATGAGTGCATTTTGGGCAAGTGTGGTAGTAACACCCTAGAAATTCATACACGATCTTTCGATCGGGTGCCCAATTGTCCACGAAATACAGACTGAATTGTTTTTCCACCCTGTTCAGAGCCGAGTAAATTCGGGTGTTCGGGGTCTTCATCTGCTCCCAGGCGAGCTATTGCAGTGCTTTGCGACTCTGTCGGTTGCGGTTTACATAGCCCCCCCGGCAGAATGATGCCCATCGTGTGCGAGTCAAGGTATTTTTCTCGAAGTACTTTATTCGAGAATCCAGCGATGGTGATGCTCGATTGAAATGGGTCGAAACCCGTGAACGAACGCACAATGTCGGCAAACTTCAGGCAACCCTGGCAAAGCAGCACTACATCAGAGATGCAGTACTTCCGCAATTCCGACATCATGTCCCACTCAGGACCGACACACAACTTTCCATCAGCGTACCAGCGCTCGAACTCCCTGAAACACTTTCCTTCATTTCAGAAGGGGCAAATAAATGTTTGTCAGGGAGGTCCCCTACGTAATGGAGCGTTTGGTTCAACAGAGTGAAGGGGAAGAACCCTTTCTTCATTTCACTTATACCAAACGCTCCGGGGAAAGCCCTCAAAGGCAGCATGATGAAGGAGAGAGAATCCAGAAAACGGATCCCCATCTCCTTCACGTCTATCAACAGCATTTTCGTGCCACGATTGATGATATCGGGCTTGATATTGTAATCAAAGAGGAATTTTGCCACATAAATTTCGTCAAATGCTGACTGATTATGAGCAATCACAATACTGTTTTTAAAATCGAGCTGAGGGTCTTATGTGCTGTGTGATTTCCTGAGACGAGAAAACAAAAAGTTTAGAAACTCAGTCATGCAGCCAGTGCCCTCGAAAACACGTTCTACGTATTTCCCTGTCTCGTGGGGGTAGCTCATCGCCACCAAGGTCGGAATTAGCTCACCGTTCGCCCCATTTGTTTGTGTCTCCATGTCGTAGAACATGAGTTTCCGGCAGTTTTGAGCATCCAATGTCTGTTTCTTAGAGTCAGGACGCTCTCTACCCGTGAGAACATAACACAGTCCCTGCTCGTGGCGCCCATGACAATGAACGCAGTAGAGGCTGTCGCAAACATGACCTTTTGCCATCGCATAGATTTTTTGACATTTTACACACCAATGGGTGGAATCGCAGGTTTTAACAAAATGACTCAAGTCGAGGCGAGTCTCGTGGCAAGGTTCCCCTTTGAAAAAACGGTTGCATCTCCTACAACGCATGTAGGAATATTTTGTCTTACGAGTGTGATGACCCGCACAAAACGCGCATGTTTCGCCACACAGATGAGTTTTCTTTTGTGAGTTGCAGTGGAACACAGCATCACAGCGGTCACAGAAACCACTTTTGTTGTAAAATCCTTGAAGGTTTGTGATTACATCGTAGTGATTGTTGGTGAGGATCAGATGCAGGGTACGAGGGGGTTTTGGCTCGAGGCAGTGCGACGGGTAAAATAAGTCGTGCACAGAGGCGCAGATGAGCATGACGATTTCGTATTTTTTAGCAAGGTGAGTTTGGAAAAACTTTAGTACAACTTTCGTACATCCCGGCATTAGCTGGGTCGACCCCGGCCTCAGTACACAATCGCACGGCCTCTTGGCCCTATCGAGACCTATCACTCTTTCATAGTAAGTTGTATTTTAATATGCGACCCTTAAACTAATCGGTATTGTCTCACTCTTTGGCTGCAAGCATATCGGCGTGAGACATGGCCACAACCAGTGCTCTAGGTAGACACAGGGCATCAGAGTTTTTGATTTGCACCATTGCTCGTTTTATTGCAATGTGCTCTTCGGCAACAATGGCTTTACGACAAAAGTTACCACCTTGGGCAGGGACGGGTTTTTGGAGGAGCACCATGCTGATCTCCAATTCCTCATCCACCATCACCCTGCTGTGTGACTGCTCTAAGGCAGCTACTGCATCCATCACCATCTTACTGCTAAATTCGCTAATTTTGCCAAAGCGTAAATTGGCAGGATTTAGCAAAGATGGTGCTGTGATTCACAAACGTGAGTCCTCGTAATAGTCTAGCTGTGATCTCAAAATCACGTCAAACACTCATTCAAAAATCGATTTGATTGTTTTCTGCACAGCAGGCAACGGTAGCCGGTTCAAATTCCGAAATGCAAAGTCATAAGTCGTCGCTTGGATCTTATATTTTCGAGACTGGCGGTTGCCTCGCGCACGTAGTACATACAAGGAGCTTAGGTCTGATGGTGGATGATTTGAAGTAGAGCAGGATCTGGAAGGGACAGAGGCTGAGGAGACGGGGGAGGGAGCAGTGGATAAAGCATGCGAGGAGGGGGTGGGTGAGTGTGGCACTTGGGAGGAAGTGGATAAAAAGGAGGAGTCGATGATGGTAGGGAATGAGGGACCAGGTATTGGCGACGAAGGGTGAGGGGTGAAGAGTGAGTCGGACGGGTTGAGGGATGGAGTAGGTGCGGCCAATTCAGGTGAAATCAGATGGTATAGGAAAATTTGTGAAGTATACAAAAGTGTTTAGAAGCTAATTTTAAACAACCTTTGAAAATTTTGTATGGACTAAAAATTGTTTCAATTTCAATTATAAACAACTTTTGTTAAGAAAATTTTTCAAAATTCCAACCGGAAGTACCAGTTTTACTCTAGTCAAAATCCAGTTTTTGGCTAATTCAGGCAAAATCAGACGGTATAGGAAAATTTGTGAAGTATACAAAAGTGTTTAGAAGCTAATCTTAAACAAAGTGAAATGTCCTTTGGGCATTGTGAGGAGAATGCCCTGTTTCTTCCAGGGATCAGTTCTTGCACCAGTCAGTAATGTGTATGCATACCATGGGCTGCAGTAACCTCCAAGGACCTTCTAGGCATGCTCCATATCATTCGACGAATGTGATCTTGGGGAAGCCAGTCCCATTCCTCAGTAAGTGCCTTGATGAGCTATTGCAGTGTTTCTGGAGCTGAAGGGTGGTGTCAAATTCGCCTGTCAAGCATGTCCCAAAGATGTTCAGGGGGATTTAGGTCTGGACTCATTGCAGGCCACCTCATGGTCTGAATGCCATGCATCCGTAGGAAGTCTTGAGTGACAGCTGCAGTGTGTGGATGAGCATTATCCTGCATCAGAAGGAATCCAGGCCCCTTGCCATGTGCAACAACAATCACATGTTCTTCCAGAATGTCACGAATGTAAACGCCAGCGGTCATTCGCCATCCGATGACCACAAGATCCGTTTGGTGGTCTATTGAGATGCCAGGACAAACCATAATGGAACAACATCCCATTTGGTCATTCTCACAAACTGTTGCATCAGTGTTTCGCTCACCACGTTGTCTCCAGACATGTAGACGGCCATCTCCTGGGGCGAAGCTTCCAGCTGACATGTTGTTGTGCAAACTCTAATTGCACCTGTATCTGCTGGCGCGTTAGCCTAGGCACTTGAATTGGTCGTCTGGCTCTCAAGCCAACTTCACGTAATCTGTTCTGGATTGTTTGATCTGAAACAGCTACCCCAGATGACATCTAAGGTCATTTCTTAGGTCTCTAGCCATTGAGGTTCTTCGGTGGAGGGCACAAGTCCACACATAATGATCTTGATTATCGGTTGTTGAGCATTGGCGACCTTGTCCAGCTCTTCGTGTGTACTGGCCAGTTGCCTGGAATCGTGTCCATAGTCGGAAAATAACAGAAGAGGACACATTGAGGGCATTTGCCACAGTCCGAAATGATTGATCTGTTTGGAGCAATGTTACGGCTCTCGCAGCTTCTACTGCTTCAAGATGCCTTCGTGGCATGTCAGAGCACTAACAACTACATTCCAGGAATGCCTGCACCTTCTAATGTTCGACCGTTATCTCCAAGCAAAGAGTGTACTGGCATGTAACCACTTTGTTTTCCGGGGGGTTATATTGCTATGCAAATTTCTCAGAACATCTGGCAGCAAAATGTGTTGGCTTCAACCATTTTCTATAGGGAGATACTAGGTTTCATGTTACAGAAAAATATGTTTATTAGGCACACTAAATTAATAATAATTAATATTATAAACTGGAGATAAGCCTACCAGGCATCAGGTAAAGATTTTTCTATCGAAAAATGGAAGGAAAAATTCTGTGACCTTTTCTATAGACTTGGAATGATGTGTCATGAATAAATATTACGTAAAATATTGATAGTCGAGATTGGTTTCAAGGAACCTGGTTTAGTGGAACTATTATGGTTCATTGGAACTTTCCATGCTAAAATATGGCATGTATTTATGCCCTCTGTAGGAGATTCTACAAGTGTTCCTTTAATTGTTTTGAGCAGTGTATAAGAAAGTAAAAAAACAAAAATTAAAAATCATAAAAAATGTTTCATTATTATTTTTTTACTTTAAACCATTCAATTTACGGTTGTTAAAACTTTTAGACTATGCCATAAAAACAATTTCACAGCTCCTGTGATTGCATGAACCTCATGGAGTGTGATTGAAAGAGAGCGTTCAAGACAACTACCTCTGTTCTTGTAAAAGAACACTCTGATGGCTCCGTTATGGAAAATACAATTCACTTTGGGCTTTGAAAAGGGTGTTAGAATAAATTCTTTGTCATGGATTGTGCAAATGTCGGTGTTTAATAAATTTACAGTCTCTCTTTCGCAAAGGCGTGGTATTCTTAAAAAAAGTTCAAGATTGGGCGGAAATCATTGTACGCCAGACAGATAGTGTGACTTTTTTTTCTTTTGACGAGATATGGAGAGATAACTGAGTTTTTCCGATTGCTGATGGAGCACGGTAATGCTCAGTTTGCTGGCCATCTGATGTGTTGCAATTTCAACAAACTAAAAATAATTGAAAAAGAAGGAGGAGTAGAAGAAGAAGAAGAAGAAGAAGAAGAAGAAGAGGAAGAAGAAGTAGTGATTACACTTAAAATTTTTAGTTTTGAGTGGTCAAAAACAAAAATAATGCAGTCATTTTATTTACCGAAAACAAGCGGTGTGTTGAGCATTTTCATTTTAAATTTTGACAGAACTCTGAACGAGGAAACTCAGCAGATAGAGAGTGAATAGAAACAAAAAGACCCACCATTGAGTTAGTATTTTATGTTTTATATTATTATTATTATTATTATTATTATTATTATTATTATTATTATTATTATTAAAATTTTATTATTTTTAATTTGTATTTTTACACACAGTTTTGACAAACATTAAACAGTAAAAATTGGGGAGTAAATTTTTTTTGGTGTGTTAAAAACCCAGTCAACAAAATTTGGTAAACCGAAAAACGGATACTTTAAGTTTCCATGAATACGAAAACTGAGCCAGGAAAGATTTCGTGATTGTGAAAAACGAACTGATAGTGATTTTGTGAATGCAAAAAATGAACTGATAGTGATTTAGTGAATCCAAAAACTAAACTTTTTGGTTTCCGCACCCGAGGAAATAGTTGCCTTATTAAAACGAAAATAACCTTCAAAATCCACAGAGTGCCAAATAAGCTAAACATTTTTGCGACTTGCAGATGAATTTGAGTGGGTGAAATACAGACACCATAGGAATTGGTGAAACGAAATTCATGTCATTGTCATTTTTCGTGAACCGAAAAACAGCGGATGAAAGTAAACATGAAATGGAAAACTTGACCAATTGTAAAACAACATCACGAAATTTGAACGTGTAAATAAAAACACAAAAATTAACAAAACTGCCAAGTAAAATTTAAAAAAAAAAAAAATTGTAGAAGAAAATAAGGTAAGTGTAATGTTAAAGGATCAATAAAATTGAAAAATAAACAGACGTAATCACAAAAAGGAATGACTGGGCACCTAAAAATTGGTTACCAAACATTTTTTCACAAGAAACATAAGCAATAACGAAACGTAAGGGTACCATGACCTCGACCTGCGAGTGACAGAGGCTATGAGGAGTCATGAAGGTCAACAAGGTAAATTGATAAGAAACAACTGGGTCTTTGCGAGAAGTGTATAAAAAAATGTGTAAGCGCGACAAACTATCGGCTGAAGACACAAACTCAGACACAAATTCATGCTGAATAAAGTAATGGCGTCAGCATGGCACCATGTAAAAAGATACCAGCATGCAGTCAAAAAATTGTGAAAATGAGCATGATGTCAAAAAATCACATGAGAAGAAAAAAATAATACAATCTCAGTGACCAGGCAAGCAAGTGTATAAGAACTTTTTTTTAAGACAGTGAAAAACTATGGCAGTCAATGTAATGCAATATTTTAAAAAAATTAAAAGGTAATGTGAAAAAAACAATAGTCATAAACGTATGTATGGACGTGTAAAAAATATAAACTTGTGTATATGTGACCAAAAACATATGGACTGTCTCAACAGCATCATTAACAAAGACTGTAACAAAACCCTTGCATCATTTTTAACCCAAACCCTGAACCCTTAAATGAAAACTGCACCCCACCCACCATTTCTTTGATAATGCTCATTAAACACTTTTTAAAAACATTATGCCCCATCAGGTAACTTAGCAAGTTAAATTAGAATGTATGAACGGAATAAACTTAGATCATAACTTTGTAAATAAGAATGACTTCACTTAACTTAAACAAGACGAATGAAAAAAAAAACATTAAAAGGTATTGGAAAAAGCCTTAATAAGTAAATGTAGACTTAAATTTTTTTATTTAAATCACAGATAAAAAGAGGGAAATCACACGTGCTGCCGATACTTGGGACACACGTGCTGTTGATACTCGGGACACACGTGCTGCCGACCACAATATAAAAAATCACGTGCTAAATCAATATAAGGAACTAATAAAAATCCCACCGCAATAGAAACACAAAAACTTAAAAAATAAATCAGTAAGGATTAAAAAATATGGGAGAGTGTTGAGAGTACAATTTTCCGATGTTAATCTGGACAGTATTATTACGTCATTCATGACATGTTTTCATTATATTTACTGAGTGAAAGTATACATTGTTTAATATATTGTTACCCTTAAGCATGCAAACTTACTGTTGTGCATATTAATTAATTACTTAAATAAATTCGAATGCATCTTCTCAATGTAAAAGCCTATTTTTGTTGGTCTGCTAAATAAACCACACTCTGCTACCTATAACAGGTTATGGGACCAGCACAGGATTCCAGTGCGGAGATATCATATAAAGTACGATAATCGTTTGCGTCAAATAACTTAACAGCTGTTTGAAGAAGCAATATGACAAGCATCGTGAATTCAACGAGGCTGGAACTGCTGATGCGCCATAACTATGATACATGGTGCATTCAAGCTGAAGCATTGCTTGTGAAGAATGATACTTGGAAATAAGTTTGCGGAGAAGAAGCAAAACCCAAAATTCAAGGTGAAGGACAGGATCTTCTGGCGTCGCAAGAGGCACAACTGCTATGGATAAAAGAAGATTGTAAAGCTAAGTCTGACATTTTCTTATCCATTAGTCCATCGGAATTAAAATTAATTCGTGGTTGCCTTACTTCTAAAGAAGTTTGGGAAAAATTAAAATCAATATTTGCAACCAAAGGGCCAGCCCGCAAATCAAACTTATTAAAGAAGCTTTTACAATGCAAATTAGAAAATAATGGTGATGTTCAAGAGCATTTATCAACTTTCTTTGATACAGTAGATAAACTTCGTAATATGAACATTGAATTAGATGGTGACATGTTAACCATTATGTTATTGCACAGTCTACCAAATAACTATGAGAATTTTCGTTGCGCAGTTGAAACCCATGACAAATTACGGAGTATAGACACTCTAAGAATAAAAATTGTTGAGGAATATGATGCATGGAGTGCAGGCTCGTCTAGTAATGGAAACAATGTGTTGATTGTTAAAGATTTCCCAATTAGTCCTAAAAACCATAATTCTTCAAACTATGATACTAGCAAAAATAAAGAAAGCTGTAAGAGAAGATCAAATATATCTAAAATTAAATATAAATGTAACTACGGTGGTAAAGTGGGACACAAGGCAGCTAATTGTTTTTCAAAAGCAAAAGTTAATGCGAAAGCGAATTTCATAGATAACTTGCATGAAGCTTTATGCATCTGGAATGAACAAAACAGTCCTGGAAATTGGTGCTTAGACAGTGGTTGTACTTCACATATGTGCAATAATGATCAATGATGTGTTATATAAATTATTTATCCAATCAACTGAAGTAGACAGTGAACTTAAATTAGCTAATAAAGGAACTACTGAAGTTAAAGCAAAAGGGGATATTGAAATTACAACCTTAAATAGGGATAATGAAGACAACTGGAAACTGTTAACGTTAAAAAATGCCTTATATGTTCCAGACCTTAGAGTAGATCCCATATTGGTTGCAAAAATCGTGGATAAAGGCCATGAAGTTACTTTTAAGAAAACAGTGCTGAAGTAAAGGATTCTCAGGGCTTTGTAAGACTGGTTGCTCATCGTAAATGAGATTTATTTTACTTGGAAGAAAAACATGAACAAGTATATATTGCTTCAAAAAATCAGCAACTAGATGCAAAAATATGGCACGAGCGCTTTGGTCATCTAAATTACAAGGACTTGATTCCAATGTCAGAAAACAAAGATGTCAACAATTTACATTTAAAAAATGTTAAAGATATAAAGCCATGTGAAACTTGTTTAACAAGCAAATTAACATGTTTACCGTTCCCAATGAGAACTGAAATATCACAAAATTGTTTGGATATTGGGCATTCAGATTTGTGTGGTCCAATGCGTATAGAATCTCAAGGTGGAGCTAAATATTTTATGACATTGACTGATGATCATAGTCGTTATTGTCATGTTTATTTCTTGAAAAATAAAAATGAAGTGGCATCAAAATTTGTTGAATATAAGAATCTTGTTGAGACACAAACAGGTTGAAGAATTAAAGCTCTACAGTCAGACACAGACAGGTTGAATAATTAAAGCTCTACAGTCAGACACAGACAGGTTGAAGAATTAAAGCTCTACAGTCAGACAATGGTCGAGAATATTGTAATCAAGAAATGGATACAATTTTAAAGAACTCTTGAATTCGACGTCGACTAACTACAACATACACACCACAACAGAATGGAGTGACTGAATGTCGTAATCGTACACTTGTGGAATCAGCACGTTGTATGCTCCAAAAGTCTAAACTTCCACCTTCTTTATGGGCCGAGGCCATTCTAAGAGCCAATTATATACAGAACAGATGTGTTACATCGAGTTTAGATCTAGGACACTGTACGAGAAATGGACAGGAAAGAAGCCCGATGTAAAACATTTTAGAACATTTGGATCCAAAGTTTATTTTCTGGATAAGTCGCCCAATAAAGACAAATTCCAACCCAGAGGTCTTAAAGGTATATTTTTGGGCTTTTCGAATGAATTGAAAGCTTGCAGAATATGGGTTCCCAGTAAAAAACAGTTAAGGATCACAAGAGATTTTAGATTCCTGGACGAATTCCAATATAACGATAAGGAAGAGGACATCCTTACACCCCAAACAAAAAACGGACGGTTTAGCTTATTGGATGATGACAATGCTTCAAATCAATCAAAAACAACAGACATCAGACCAAATCGAACTGCTCCAGTTGCTGAACAAATTCCACATGACACTCACCAAGAAAATTCAATTGTTGATGAAGAGATGCAATTAAAGAGACGTCCAGGAGACCACACAAAGTTTTAACTGGTAGACGTGGACGTCCTAAAAAACAATATAAATATGGTTCCTGTGCCTGCAATCTCTGATAATGATCAACATGATAATCTAATGGATGATGACAGACGGGGTGAATGCAAAGAAGAATCTGATGAGGATGAAACTACGATGTATTCTTCTGAAATCACTTTTTTAGAAGCCATTTCTGGTCCGAATAAGGCTAAATGGAAAGAAGCAATTTACTCTGAAATGAAGTCTCTTATCGAAAATGATACTTGGGATATAGTTGATGAACCAGAAAAAGCTAAAATCATAAGATGTAGAACAGTTCTATGCAACAAATTTAATTCCGACAACACTCTACAGCGACGTAAGGCAAGAGTTGTTGCGAAGGGGTTTTCTCAACGACCCAGTGTAGATTTCCAAGAAACGTTCCCACCCGTAGCGAGATTGAGTTCTCTTAGAACATTATTAGCTTTATCTGTGGAAAAAGGAATGAAGATCACTCAATTAGATGTCTGTACAGCATATTTAAATGGTGATATCGATACAGAAATACATATGCAGAAACCAGAGCTGTTATCAAAAATGCTTCAAAGAATGACTCAAGAAGAGAAGAATGTTAATTTGAAACATAAAGCAAGGGTTATGCTGCAAAATTTACAAGGTGATCATAAAGTCTGTAAATTGAAGAAGGCTTTATATGGATTGCGACAAGCAGGTCGAATGTGGAATTCAAAACTGAACACAATTTTGAATGAACTCGGATTGAATTCAACGCAGTCAGATCCTTGTATATATACTAACAAAAACATATTAGTGCTAGTTTATGTCGATGATATTCTCATCGAGAGATCAAGGGAGAGCAGATTTCATTATTAAAGGACTATCTGAACACATCAAAGTCAGAAACCTTGGAGAGGCAAAGACGATTCTTGGAATTGAAATTCGACAAATTGAAAATGGACTATTCTTGACACAAGAAGGTTATATTCGTGACCTATTCGAAAAATAGGGTATGGTGGAATGTAAAACTGCACGTACTACGATGGGAGCTGATTTAAAATTGGAACATAATGAAACCAACGACGAAAATATCGGAAACCTTCCTTTCAAGTCACTCGTCGGAGCACTTATGTATATAGCGGCTGGAACCAGACCAGACATTACTCATACAGTTAGTTTATTGAGCCAATTTAATAATTCGTATGGAAATGAACATTGGACAGCAGCCAAAAGAATACTTCATTACTTGAAAGGTACAATTGATTACGGATTAGCTTTCACCAACGAAGGAGAAGATTTGACTGGATACGTCGACGCAGATTGGGGAAGTAATATTGCAGATAGACATTCATTCACAGGATTTTGTTTCATATTAAATGGCACGGCCATTACGTGGGTGTCACAGAAGCAACGCTCAGTAGCTTTATCCTCTACCGAAGCTAAATCCATGATCATATCCGAAGCAGCTAAGAAGCAGTGTATTTAATTAAATTCCTTGAGGAACTGGGTTTTGAAAAATCATCACAAATAGTCATCTATAACGATAACCAAGGAGCCCATAAACATGCGTGGATTCCTATTTATCATTTCAGGTCCAAACATATAGATGTACGATACCATTTTTTCGCGAAGTATTGCAAAACCAACCTGTGGAATTGGAGTATTTACCTACAGGAATGATAATTGCAGATATCTTTATGAAACCTTTATCTGGACCAAAGGACAATCAATGTATAATAGGATTGGGAGTCACTGAATTCAACTATCGTAAAATTGACGGAGAGTGTTGAGAGTACAATTTTCCGATGTTAATCTGGACAGTATTATTACGTCATTCATGACATGTTTTCATTTTATTTACTGAGTGAAAGTATGCATTGTTTAATATATTGTTACCCTTAAGCATGCAAACTCACTGTTGTGCATATTAATTAATTGCTTAAATAAAATCGAATGCATCTTCTCAATGTAAAAGCCTATTTTTGTTGGTCTTCTAAATAAACCACAGTCTGCTACCTATAACAGAGAGGAATCAAAAACAAAAAAAAAATGGAAGGGGAGGAAAAGTAAGGGACAGCGCACTCGCGCCACTTTCCTGTTCAGCATCTACACCCAGCGAAGTTGACGTTAGTAAAGGGTCCGTGGCTGTGGGCTTCACTGCCACCACATGGGAAGCTGCATGTCATCTCTCAGAAAAAGGGGCAAGGGGTACTTCACTTCATGGCACAGAGAACACCTTTGGGCAAGAGAGGGGAGGCAGAGGCTGTTACGTCAGATGGACCACATCCAAAATTAAAAAATTCATTAATTATTCATAATCAAAGTGGAAAAGACCCCCTCCACATCAAAAATTATTAAAAATCATATTTAATTCAATTTTTAATAAGGAGGATGGGGTTTTTCATTAAAAACTACACCTGTGGGTGTGGCCAGGTGTAAAAACAATGGGACACCCACTCCACATTCCAAATGTCCCCCAACATCGATATGTAGTGCTGACCTCTCAAGGACCGTATAAATTTACCTGGATATCTATTGTTTATTCTTGTGTTTATCTGAGGATTTATCCTATTTGAGGATGGTAGAACACCACTTTGACTTCTCTGAGCTTTATTCTAATACTTATTCTATCTGAGGATTTATCCGAGGTTGATAGAACGGGCCCTTAATTAAGTATAATTTTAGAATGCATTCTACTGGTAATTGTTCCTACTTGTTTTTATAATTTTTTTCTTATTCACTCATCATGTTCCAACCAATCAGAACTATTCAATCAATTTTGCTTTAGCAATTTAATTTTTTTTGTATCCAACCAATGAATTTTTTATCCAACCAATCTATGATTTTGTATCCATCAATCATTGACTGTTTATAGCAATATAATCTGTATATAAAAAGGCATCTTGCATGCCTCTTCATTTGTATCCTTGATAAAGCCAGGAATAAAATGTGAAACCAGTAGGAATTCTGTGTTTTCTGTCCCAATATGTACTGTAAGGCCTCCATCAACTTCATATGAAGGACAGTACAGAGAACTCTCCATTTCATAATGGTATTAAAACAGAAACAAAAAATCATTTTCATGGCCAACCAGTAAGCCTGTGACGAATCCCCCCCCCCTATTTATTATCAAACGAGCACACAACGTAAGCTGACATGTAGGGAGAGGAAATCGTCAATGAGGTTCGGGACTGATATGTGAGGGGAGAGGTGTTGAGGGTCTAAACCCACAAACTATTAGAAGCAATTTAAGAAAAAAGATCAATTTCTATTTACGTTATCAGCACGTTAATTAACATAAAATACCGACTTTGATTTCTCTTTAAAAAATAATGCTCTAGTCTAGTTGTGCTACATAAATAATCGACAACGCTAGCCTAAAGGGGCCCCTTAGCCTAAAACGCTGCCTCTATACTGTCCGCCCCCACCAGAAGCGCAGAACGCATGGTGTTCCTTCCAATTCCTACACAGTTCAATTACCTTTCATTAATATTCACTACAGGGAACTTTAAGCACGAGCATCGAGGTACAAAAAGAATTCTACGAATGAGTGCGTAGTGCGAATAACACAAAAATTGGGTCTGATACGGACAATCACCCGCCCATATTTCCATAGGCATGACGCCGGAAAGCATGAAGTGATTCTTTTAATTTTGGCTGACTCAACGAGTAGCGCGGGGAGAATCACCGAAACCCCAACCGTGATTTCCGCACAGTTAGCTACCAATTTTACTGTTATACCTCTATAGCACACTTGGTCCATATTCATTGGTACCATGGATATCGACTGCACATGTGCTATTTTCATAAGAGATGCTTCACAGAATCGCACACTTTATTAAAAGTCAAAATAGCTAGCTACGTGCTCGAAAGTGCACCTCAACCTTATTACTCATTAACTAATGAACAACAGCTAAATATAATAATGTCATAAATTATAAAAATCATTTGAAATGGCTAAACTTCAATTAAAAAGTAGCATACAAAATATTTAATGAGACATAAACAAATAGTTCTCCATTCTGAATGCGGACGGGTCTCTCGAAAGCGACTGGCGCAGTTCACATCAATGGGGCAATCATTCTTTTCTAAAACATAAACTTGGTGCCTTGCATAGTTTTCTCCAGAAAAGTAAATGAAATTAAGAAAACACACTCACCACTTGCTGTCATCAATTATGGCAAGAAGAACAAAGAGGGGCTGCTCCGGCAGCAAAAGCTGCACACACAACTTTATTCACTGGTGACGGCAGTTCGATACGTCCAATCGAACACTCCCCATGGGATCGATAGCGCTGCATTTGAAGTCGCCTATCAAGCGTTCATCATTCATCCTCCTTTGCAAAAGGCAATTTAATCCAACAATATATACATTAATTCAAAATTCTTAATATTTAATAGGAATTGCGAAAGTCGTGAACTTGTGAAATTAAGTTTGAACAAAACGTCGCTGTCTGGCGCCATTATTGCTCTCGACAGCCAGGCAAAAAAACGTGTCCTCTCATTACGAACTTTCTTCAATGAACGCCAGTTTTTTTTTGGTTTTTTTTTATTTACAACAACACGGAAAACGCTAAAAAAACAGCAAGCACGCATTAAACAATTGGAAGATAGTGAACTCATCATCTTCCAAGAAATTCGCTCAACAACAATTCCAGCTAACAACAATATTATATGCCTCGATTTTCGTCAAAGCAACAGGGTTCAAAATCGACAACAATAACCATTTACTTAAAAAGACACTCCTTTTGAGAAAAATTCAGGATAAAATATTAATTATAAAGTTAAACAAAAAAAAATATATTAATCTAATATCAGGAAAAGACACAAGGGAATTGCCAGAAAAAGAATATTGGCAAAGATTCACTTCTCGTCGGTCTCATGTGACACCCATAAGTGACATGACATGTCACATTCGCCCGACGAAAAATAAAAAAATTATTTTAAAACATATTCAAAAAAAAACAAAAAAACAAATCCCAATATAACTACAATTAACACACTAACTAACCCGAAAAAACACTCAATATTAATATTTATCGAAAACATCACAGCTCACAAAAACCTAATCTATATCCTTTATTCAAAAATTGAATTCCTTTTCCTTCACAATATTCATCCCCCTCATCATCATTTACCTTACTTCTTTTTCTAACTCGTCCATCTTATGGATTGCATTTGCCATTTTCAGAGCTAAGGGGTTCACTCGAATCTTACGACTGCCTTTCCTCTTACTATTTTTCTTGTCCCAACCCTAGGACGATAATCTCCCATCCATGCTAACGCATTTTCAGGAACCTCTGCCAGCACCTCAACCCGTTCCAGCTCGCAGATACCTGTATTCATTTCTTTTACCCCAGTCTTACTTCTGGTCATTGTGCCTACATCCCTGACTTCCACCTGCACTCCATGCCCCCTGTCCACCTGAACTCCCTTCGAATGGACCTTACCAGTCTCATATTGTGTTGCCACTTTATTACTTGCAGACTCATAGTTCCAGCTTCTGTGTAAGAGTTTTTTATGACCGGTATAGTTTTCCTGTTACCTTTCTCCTCCAACTTCCCTACATTTTCAAATCTTCCCTTCCGTGCATTCCCACAACGTTTTACAGGACTCGTAAACTTACACCAAGCTTGACTCTCCTGTACCCAATGAGTATCTCCATCTCTCACCCCCACGACCTGAATCCAACCTCTGTTGTCTCGACTATTAACTATGAAGGGACCGATCTAACGAACATTATTACGACCCTCCTCAGACATCAAGGAACCGGGTGCTTTAACCATTACCAATCGACCATTGATTTCTGATCCCATCATGTCTATAACCTTGCCCCTCCTATGGCATATATGGTTTTTGGGTCTCTGAGACTCTTATTCCTTCGGTTCATATGTGCAGGAGTCAAGCATCTCCCTTGGCACCTCTAGTGGGACAATATCCACACTATTAATCAACATGGTTGCCACAACCCCCTCATCACATCCATGCCTAATATCCCGTCATAGGGGAGGTCCGTGAACTTATGCAGCATGAATGTCCGGGCCCCCATATGATGTCCCTGGATGCTTACCTCCCATGTGGCACTTTGCTCCACTGCCATACAACTACCATTGACCCCTCATATAACCATGTGGGCAGGTTGCCATAGCACATCGGCAATCTGCCGACAGACTTCTGGGTCCAGCAACGACACTTGGGAGCCAGTATCTATAAGCATGGACACCGGCTGCCCTTGAAGTTCAACCTTCGTGACACATAATCCCCCGTCGATGCACTGCATCACTAAGGGCTCATCAACCACAGTACTCACACTCGCATTACAGGGCTTCGCATTTTGCTTGGGGCAATTACAGGGATAATGCCTGGACAGTCTGCATCAACAACAGCCTGTCCCAACATTTGGCCTAGGCCCACTTGGTGCCTGTTTTTTCTCCAGATCGGCTACTGTCTGAATGAGGCTCAACACTGCCTCCTCCAATCGTTTAACAGTAGCACTGCACTCGCAACTCATCGTCTGTGGCTTTGGCCATCTTACACCCCTTATCTCCAACTCGGTTTGGAGTGCAGCCAGATGCTCCTTTAGCTTCTGCCACATTTGAGACCCCATTTCCCCTTTTTTCTATCTCTTCTGACTTGAGGGCAGCCTCCACCACCTCCTTCAATGTCTTCGGCTTGGTGGCCAGCAAAATGCGCTGATGTGCCTGGACACACCCACTTTGCAGAATCATGGGATCTCGGCTAGCCTCTCACTCAGGATGCCCACTCACAAATCGAGCCACAGCGATTTCCAGCCTGTCAACGTATGACAGCACTGACTCTGACAGCAGTTGAACCGTGTCATACAGTTCCTTTTTTACATCGTGGGCCGTTCTCGCCCGTCCAAACACTTGCTCAAGACGGGTTCGCATCTGGGCATAGTCGGTAATCTCGAAGAGTCCATGATCTGAAGCACGTCTAGCAGCAACTCCCCTATCTTGGATCAGACCACTGACAATTTGACCTTCGGGGTTCAGTGGCCGACCTCCGCCATGTCCTCCACACTCGCCAGGAAGGCAATGATGCTCGCCCCACCGTCCTCTTCAGAGAATATGGGGACAGCCGAAGTAAAACCAACCAACTCCGGCATGGCAGCTGCTCCCCTATCTCCTTCGTCGCCAGGCATACTTAATGTACACACTTTTCCACCCACACACCCCTACAAACAACCCTTGCTTACCACCCACAGTGCACACATAGCACAACCCTATTCGGTGCGGTCACACCCTATTCTTACTTACTTACTTACTTTTCAAACCCGCTTATCCATTAGGGTCGCGGGGGCAGCAGCCCTATGGACCATCTCCAGCGATCGCGATCTTCTGCCATCAGGTGCATGTCCTCCCTGGTAATACCCATGCGACCCGAACCCAGATTCTCATGTAGTCTAGCCACCTGGTTCTAGGCCTACCCCTTGGTCTCTTACCTACCGGCTTGGAAAATAACAACTGCCTAGGAAAACCAGTTTGTGGCATCCGTATCACGTGGTCATACCAGCGCAACTGAGATCTCTCAATGCGGAGAAGTAGCAGCTCAACACCTAAAGACTCCCTTATTGTGCTGCTGTGCACTCTATCTAGTAGGGTAACACCTGACACACCTCTCAGAAATCTCATTTCGGCCGCTTGTACCCGCGATCGCACTTTTTCGGTCATTACCCAAGCCTCATGACCATAGGTGAGAATGGGGACAAAGATAGATTTGAAGACGGAGAGCCTGGCTTTGTTACCCAGCTCGCGTTTCGTTACCACGGATCGCCACAGTTCACGTCTGACACAGCTTGCTGCACCGATCCGAGCATCCAATTCTTTCTCCTGCCGTCCATCACTCGTGAATGCAATCCCGAGATACTTGAATTTCTCCACCTGTCTCAATGAGGCTCCCCTAACATGGAGAGTGCACTGAGCAGGATGTCTTGAAAGGACCAGAACCTCGGTTTTAGCCACACTGATCTTCATCCCAGCTTCTTCACATTTGACTGCAAACCGGTCTAGTGCATGCTGAAGGTTCGTGCGAGAAGACCCAAGGAGGACAAGGTCGTCAGCAAAGAGCAACCTCTCCACCAGGCAGTCGCCCACACAAACACGCTCATCGCCTCGGCTGCCCCTGTCTATCCGGTCCATAAAGATAATGAACAAGAGGGGCGACAGTACGCACCCTTGGCGGAGTCCAACAACCACGGTGAACGGTCTTGACTTAATGCCATTTATCCGGACACACACATTTCAGAGCTTTCGCACATAGACATGATAGCAACCAGTAATTGCCCATCGACTACATACTCTTGCATCACTTGCCAGAGCTTCACCCAAGGAACTCTGTCATATGCTTTTTCGAGGTCTACAAAGCAAGCGTAGACGTCTTTTGCATACTCCCAGGATTTCTCAAAGATTTGCCTTAGAGCAAATATGTGATACGTTGTGCTTCGGCCAGGTCGGAAACCACATTGCTTCCCCGACAGTTTGGAGTCGACTATTTCCCGACTTCTCTTCTCCAGACACTTAGCTTACATTTTCCCAGGAATGCTGAGCAAAGAGATACCTTGGTAGTTGTTGCAATTTCTCTGATCTCCCTTTTTGAAGATAGGGATCACAATTCTTTTCTGCCATTGCTTAGGGGCCTGTCCAGATATCCAAGCAACCTGACACACTCGAGTCAGCCACAGGATACCATCCTGATTTAAGGCCTTTAACATCTCGGACCAGATTTCATCATCACCTGCAGCTTTGCCAGTCTTCAGGGACTTAATTGCCTATCTGACTTCTGCTTCAGTGATACTACCATGACTATTCTCCGCTCCAAGGTGCACCTCATGTGCCTCAGTTGTTGCTGTCACCGGATTAAGAAGAGATGCAAAGTATTCCTTCCACCTATGCAACACGCTCTCCTCCGTTTTGAGAAGCCTCCCATCTGAACTCTTAATAGTTTGTGATGAAAGAGACTTCTTTCCACGGAGGCGGCGCACAGTCTGCCAGAACACCTTGTTTGCCGAACCATAGTCTGCCTCCAATTTCTCCCCGAACTTCTCCCAGGCCTTGGCTTTAGCTGTTGATACTGTCTTTGCTGCTGCTTTTCGCACCTCAGTGTACTGCACTCGACTCGAAATTGACTTATTTTCAAGCTATAGCAAATAGGCTTCCTTCTTTGCGTTGACAGCTTCTTGGATTTCACCATTCCACCATGCAGTCCTTTTCTCACTGCCCTGCGTTACACACAGCCGCTTACGACCACAGCACAGTGCAGCCGAAGTAATCACAGCAGTTTTAAACAACGGCCACTCCTCTTCAACAGTACCACGATCACTGGGTAGTTCTTTAAAACTTGAAGATATGTTATCTGCAAAGGTCTTCCTCACAGTTCTATCCTCCAGTGCCTCCCATTTGATGCGCCAAGTTTGTCTGAACCTAGTATTTTGCATGGTTGGCATGGGTTCAGAGAACCGAAAAGTGCAGACAACAAGGTGGTGATCAGTTGATAGTTGCAACAGAGATCCAACAAGCACCTCCCATTCGCATTTAAATCGGGGTCACCATTCCTCCCAATCACGCCTTTCCACGTTTGGTCATCAGCCCCTATGTGTGCATTAAAGTCGCCCATCAGGATGACAGAATCTGCACTACCTCTCCTGCTCAGATCAGCATCAACTTCATCTAGAAAAAGTGGGTACTCTGTGACTGCATTCGGAGCATATGCAACGAATAGAGAGAGAGACCGTTTCCCTATCTGAAGCCTCAGGAGACACAGTCTTCCACCTAAGGGGGTCCAATCTGGAACATAATCTGCCAGCCGGGGATTTGTGAGTATTCCCGCTCCCACCTGGGCAGTCATGTTAGGGTCGACACCTGAGTAGAAGAGCTTCCACCCTCCTTCTAAGTCCACAGTTCCAGAACCCGGACGTTACATAGAGGTAATACCTATGATATCCAGTCGATACCATTTGGCTCTCTCCACTAACTCTGATTCCTTTCCTGTCACGGAGAATACGTTCCAAGTGCCGATTGATAGCACCCGATTCCATGGTCACTTTACCCGTTTCTCCTCCTGGGTAAAGGCATGCGCTGCCCCCGACCGTTTCCCCAAGCGCATAGCGAGTGCACCGGTGGGGCTTCTCAGAGGCAGTGCTCCGAGATAACAGCCGGGAGACTGTCGACTATGTTTCGAACGAGAGCCTCTGCCTAACTCCCAAACGCGGGTGACTTTAAGCTGCACCACACATGATGCAGTATGAATTCTTTCATTCGTCGGCATCATTCTCTGTACCTAAAAGTACAAGGTTTACCCCACTGGTAATTCCTTGCACACTTATTTTGTAGACCAACAAAACCTGGCCCTGGTTAATCCGGGAATTCCGAACTATTAGTCCCTGTTCGGGCGCCAGTTATGTGACGAGTCCCCCCCCCCATTTATTATCAAACAAGCACACAACCTAAGTTGACATGTCGGGAGAGGAGAGCGTCAACGGGCTTTGGGACTGATATGTGAGGGGAGAGGTGTTGAGGGTCTAAACACACAAACTATTAGAAGCAATTTAAGAAAGAAGATCAATTTTTATTAACGTTATCAGCATATTAATTAAAATAAAATACCGACTTTGATTTCTCTTAAAAAATAATGCTCTAGTCTAGTTGTGCTACATACATAGTTGACAACTCTAGCTTAAAGGGGCCCCTTAGCCTAAAACACTGCCTCTATACTGTCCAACCCAACCAGGAGCGCGGAACGCATGCTGTTCCTTACAATTCCTACACAGTTCAATTACCTTTCATTAATATTCACTACAAAGAACTTTAAGCACGAGCATCGAGGTACAAAAAGAATTCTACGAATGAATGCTTAATGCACATAACAGACAAATTGGGTCTGATAAGGATTGAGTTGAGTCAGCCACACATGATTCTTTTAATTTTGGCTGACTCAACGAGTAGCGTGGGGAGAATCACCGAAACCCCACCCGTGATTTCCGCACATAGCTACCAAGTTTACTGTTATACCTCTATAGCACACAGTGATCCATATTCATTAGTACCATGGATATCGACTGTACATGTGCTATTTTCATAAGAGACGCTTCACAGAATCACACACCCCATTCGGAAATACTAAAACTCAAAATAACTAGCTACGTGCTCGAAAGTGCACCTCAACCTTATTACTCATTAACTAACAAACAACAGGTAAATATATCAATGTCATAAATTATAAATATCATTTGTAACAGCTAAACTTCAATTAAAAAGTAGCATACAGAATGTTTAATGAGACATAAACAAATAGTTCTCCACTCTTAACGTGGATGGGTTTCTCTAAAGCGACCGGCGCAGTTCGCCATCAATGGGGCAATCCTTCTCTTGTAAAACATAAATACTTGGTGCCTTGAGTAGTTTTCTCTGGAAAAGTAAATGAAATTGAGAAAAACTCACCACTTGTTGTCATCAATTATGGCAAGAAGAACAAAGAGGGGCTGCTTCGGCAGCAATACCTGCACACAAAACTTCATTCACTGGTGATGGCAGTTCGATACGTCCAATCGAACACTCCCCACGGGATCGAAAGCACTGCATATGAAGTCGCCTATCAAGCGTTCATCCTTCATCCTCCTTTGCAAAAGGCAATTTAATCCAACAGTATATACATTAATTCAAAATTCATAATGTATAATATGATTTGCGAAACTTGTGTACTTGTGAAATTAAGTTCGAACAAAACGTCGTAGTTTGGCGCCATTATTGCTCTCGACAGCCGGGCGAAAAAAACGTGTCCTCTCATTACTAACTTTCTTAACGAACACCACTTTTTTTGTTTTTTTTTATTTACAACAACACGGAAAACGCTAAAAAAAACAGCAAGCACGCTCTTTAAACAATTGGAAGATAGTGAACAAGTATTTCACTTCTTCCAAGAAATTCGCTCAACAACAATACTAGCTAATGACAATATCACTCCTTGTTGCCTCGAGTTTCGTCAAAGCAACACGGTTCAAAATAGACAACAATAACCATTTACTTAAAAAGACACTCCTTTTGAGAAAAAATCTTCTATATATATAAAGAAGGATGTTTCTGGGTTTGTCTGTGGGTCTGTGGGTCTGTGGATCTGTGTGTATGTTTTTTATACAAATCTACAGTTTTATTCCGATCTTGATAAAATTTCGCATACATGACCTTCAAAGCATGAGGAAGGTCACTGTCTACCTCAGATTTCGGAAAAATAATAAATATCGATAAAAAATCGATATTCATGGTTATGGCAAGGCATATTAATGAGAAATATCTCATGACCAACAATGCAAGGCAAAGTTGGTACAACAATAGGTATCAACAATGGTATCAACACGCAATTCACAAACGCTCTGCATGGACCAACAATCAATATCTCATGACTAACAATGAAAGGAAAAGTTTGTGCAAGTGTAATTATCCCGGGCAATGCCGGGTACCTCTTCTAGTTCAGGATAAAATATTAATTATAAAGTTAAACAAAAAAATATATTAATCTGATATCAGGAAAAGATTATAATATGTGACACAAGGGAATTGCCAGAAGAAGAATAATAGCAAAGATTTACTTCCTGTCGGGCCCATGACATGTCACAAACCAGGACGCCTGTGCGAATGTAGCATTCCGCCATTTCAATTTATTTGATAATGTCTTGCGTTATAAATCACTAAAAAAATCAAATTTGAAACCTCACACTTGTAATGGACCTATTTGCACGTTTGAGTAGTGCCACAATTGAACTGCTTTGAAAACGAGGTGTATGTGGCAAGATATTGCTCTGATGCCAAATATAAAAATGTGTGTTATTTATTCACTGAAACTAACGAGTTGTTTTGCTTTACTTTCTGCATGAAAGATAATTATTAGTATATTTTAATTGTTAAAAATTGTTGTAAATATTTAATCCCGTATTAAAAATTAACAATTGTTGTTGACGCTGCAAGCTCTTGCTTTGGGCATTGTTAATGTGTAACAATGCCCGCTGCTCATTTCTCATGCCACGTTACCATAGCATAGTTTTATTGTCATCTTGCTGTAATTTTTCATTATCTTTTGTTCCGTTTTGTGAATAAAGTGGGAATTTTTTATTCTGCCAATTTGTCTACGTCTTCTTGATGTACCCGCTCCGCTTTCTACATTTTCTTGATGTGCCCGTTCTGCTTTCTACATCGTCTTGATGTATGCCCGCTGTGCTATTCTACTGAATATCTCTCCGCATTTACCGCTCTACGAGAAAAGGCCTCGTAAGGGATAAGCCACTGGGCTTTACGCCTCCCGCTTCACATTTAATGCCGCACATATTTTTGGTCCTTGCAAACCGGATTGTCCGCTTTACCATCGCTGTGCTCATGCATGAACTGAAAGAAGTTAACGATGTAGCATACGATATTCTGTTCGCTACTATACCAATAGAAGCTCAACAGCAGAAGAACTTTCTCGCTGCAGCAGCAACTATCAGAGAGCTACAAAGTAAAATTGATACCTTATTAGACACTCGTAACCTCCTAAAGCTATCAGCAAACGAGGATTTCATTCCTGACTATTCAGAGCTGTCAATTGTACTTGAACAAGTTGGACGCATTCTACGAGTCCAGTCTCGCCTCATCGCTCTAAATGCGCAACGGATCCCGCCTCCTGTAGTGCAAAACAAGAAGATACCTGCTACAGAACTGTCTTCAGTTAACAATTGTACTATGGACCTTACTTCTGGAAATTTTCATAATCAGACTATTTCTTCCAGGGCCCCGCCTTCAAAGAGCGATTTCGATTTAAAGAACGCTGGCAGCACCGCTCAAAAACCAACTATTCCATCCGCAGACTCTTCACCGGGGAGTAGTGGTAATATTAAGCTTATTCAAGGCAACATTCAGGTTGAATCTATTTCTTCTATGAAATCGTCTTCTGCTGCCAATTGTACCATTCAGGTTAAATCTGTTTCTTCTATGAAATCGTCTGTTGCTGCCAATTGTAATTCAAATCAAATTCCTTTACAATATGATGGATCATTGAATTGCACACCCAGAGATGTGTACACGAATGCTTCTATGTCGATTCCACATCAACAGTTGCCCGCTAATCCAAAAATCGCCATCCTCGCAGCAACTACAACAACAAACATTAGTGAACTGAACGCCGTCTCAGCAAAATGGGCATCAGCAGCCCCTAAACTAATCGACATCTCGACAACAAATGCAACAACCGCTTCTGAATCAAACTGCATCTGCCACTGACAGCAACAGAGACAGCAGCTGCCACTGACTCGGGTTCCATCTCGTCAACAGATGCAATCGCAGATGCAAGCCAGCCAGTGTCCACTGCAATCGCAGATGCAAGCCCGCCAGTGTCCACTGCAATCGCAGATGCAAGCTTGCCAGTGTCCACTGCAATCGCAGATGCAAGCCGGCCAGTGTCCACTGCAGTCGCAGATGCAAGCCCGCCAGTGTCCACTACAATCGCAGATGCAAGCCCGCCAATGTCCACTGCAATCGCAGATGCAAGCCCGCCAATGTCTACTGCAATCGCAGATGCAAGCCCGCCAATGTCTATTTCAATCGCAGATGCAAGCCTGCCAGTGTCGACTGCAACTGCAGGTGCATTCGAGCCAGTGTCCACTGCCGATGCCACCAAGCCAATGTTCGCTGCGACAACAGTTAATGCAACAGCAGGTGCCACGAGTGCCACGGAAGTATTCCTTATCGCAAGCACTTCAAGCACAGTCGCTACTAGACTTTCCCCAACAGCACCCGCAACAAAATATGAAGATTCATTGCAGTTACCTTCATCGCAGTATTTCCAACGAATCCCGCAAACTTACCTTCATCGAAGAATTTGACACTCATTCAGATATTGGGTCTTACGCTGTTGTGGATTGTTAAGCTAAACAGCAAATGGCTATTGTTTACTTATAATTTTTTGTTAATTTTATTTCAGTTAGCATTTAATGTCGTCAACGACTTAATTTCTTATTTGGTTAAGCAGATGAAAATTTACTTATTTTCAATTTAAACATATTGTATGTTCTTATGTGATGTAACCATAATGAGAAATTATTCAATTCAGTTTATAATCAAACGCCTAGCAATAGGGTGCCTAGCAATTTTTATTTTATTTTTTAAACCGAGTACAGTCAGGGAATCATAAAATCGATAATTTTGAACAATGTCAATAATATTCTTTCATGACAGCCCCCTTTTTTGTGTACTAATAATCAGGAATAATTTTACGTAATCTTTTTGCTAGGCACCCTATCATTCCTAAACGTTTTTATAATTTCACTTTCATATGTTTCATCCTATTACATTTTTCTCGCCGCCCCCTTATTATTTCCTATTTGTCCTCCGTCCTGTGCTATCCCAACAGTTCGTCTAATTAATCTCATTTGTTCTCTTCTTGTTTGTCAGCCAATACCGTCTTACTATTCCCCATGCAAACAATATATAAACCCGTCCGTTAGTACAACTTTCATAACTTCAGGATAATTCTCTAATATTCTATTTGCTTTTAGAGAATTATCCTTTTTTGCTTTGATAAAGGATAGGCTCTATCCGAAACGTCAGCTTTTTATTTTGATTTTGATTAATTATTTTTGTTTTTTATACCTTTTTTTATCTAATTTGTATTTTTAATTAATATTTATTATTTATTATTTATTGTATTCCAGGGTTCTTGTGTCTCGTTCTTCTCTTAATATATATCCGTTCATATTTTTCTATTCTGATTGCAGGGTGTTGTCTGTACTGTAGTTTGTCAAGTTTCCTGAAAATGGCATTGCATTGGGTTGAAAATCCTGCGTGTTATAAACAAAAAACTTACGAAAACATTTCGACCTTTTTAAAGAAACCTTTATATCTCCATGAATATACGTGCTATTCTCATACAAATGAACACAGAAAAGTGAAACAAGCCTCTTAAGCATAAGCTACAGCTACAATGCATTTCAAGCATTATTTTTTACAGGGTGATTCAAAACATTATTTTTTTGGTTCACTTCTTTGCTGGTCCCCTATTTGCCTTGAAATATATGAGGTGTAACTTCCTTTTTACACTCCTGAAATTTCAGGATAATTCGTCAAGTATTTTTCTAGATATTCGACAAAACGTCTAAAATCGAAAGTGTCCGGTCATTAATGACAATATGGTGTAAGTACAATATGCAGTAAATTGAAATAGTGGACTAGTATTTTTTTTGTACTTACATTAATTAATTAATTTATTTAATTTTTACAATTAAGATCATTTCACTATTTTATCTTAAAGTTTAATGTTTTTAGTACTGTATTTCTAATACTAATATGTAAATTGTTTTATGTCCTTACTTTAATAAATTGTATTTGTTTGAAGTGAAATTGTTTTTTCTTTTTTACACACATATTCTTTTTAATTAATTATATCAATTAAATAATTTCTATTTTCGCGTTAAGAAACTAATGAAACTTCTTTTAATATTGAAGGAAAAAATTAAATTTGTTAAATTCATACACGTAATTTGTTTAAAATAAATATCAAAAATGAAAATTTCCCTCGCAATTAATGAAAAGCAATCGGAGAAAGAAAACATGAAATGAATAGTTAACTGTTTTACGGGTAGTGCATTATGGGTAGTTTTAGTTCACGGACCGTTGGGCAGATCTCGCCATATAAACGGAAGTCCAAAATACGTAATACAGAAATAGTTTGAGTTTCGCTTCCTTGCTTTCTTCCTTCATGGTTTAAGGTCCACAAATATTCATATAAAAAGCCTAAGATTTTAAGAATCTGATCGGATCATATATAATGTCCTGGGATCTAGTTAAATTGTTAATCCTTTCATTGTAGTCTGCGATTTATTGGCGTGCGCAGCAGAAGTGTCTGACATCTAGTGGTGATGTGGAAATTAACAAGATGGCGCCTTTAACGGGTAGAGATTCACTGAGTTTTTACAGCTAATGGTTGTATTCGTGAATATAGCTTCAAAATGAGGAGAATCAATAACACATACTGTTGCGTCTGGGGTTGTAAGTCAACAGCAAATGTAGAAAACAGTATATATATATGCACACATTTCCCAAGGATAAAACTTTGAACCTATTCTCAATTAACCTATTTTCTTCCTTACCTACATATTTGTAAATATCAGCTAGCGTAACATTGAATGTCTTATTCATTTTGAGTACTGGAAAATCAAAATTCTCAAGGCAGCACAAGCTTAGCAAGCTGTAAAATACCCGTTATATCCGCCATTTCCAACAGATGATAACGCCATCTATAGGCGGCTGTGCACGCGAATAATCATTTAGTTTGTGGCGTCGCTTACTTCCCTTCAAGCAAAATATTGATTTTTTTATTTTATTTATTTTTTTACAATTATACACTCACTTGGAGCAAAGTTAATCTTTCATACATTAGTCAAAATACACCGCTAGGACATAATCCAATGATATAAGATAGTTTGAATATGGTTACTGCACATTTATCTTGATCACATATGATAATGTCTTGTCGGTTTTTTAATGGCATTCCATTCCACAATCGGATGGAATTATAAGGAAAAAATTTCTCGCGCCATCTGGAGATGATATCCGGTGGTTGAATAAGTAACCATTTCATTTTTCTATTATTAGGGTCATGTTCAACCACTGATGAATAAAATAGACTGGATGAGTTTTCACTAAGATCGCGTTTGACATTTCTTTTAGCATCGATAAATTCATGACTGATTTAAAAATCAATAAATCTACATCATTACATATTTTAGTAATAGATTGTTTCCATGACAAATTTAGGGTCGTGCGTATAATATTATTGTAAGCCATCTGTAGGTTTTCTAAGGAATACTTGTTAGATGTATGCCATATTAATATGTCATATGCTATCTTTGGTAGTACTTTAACTTTCAATATTTTAATTAATTCATTTTTAGTTAACGTAGACCAAATTAAATAAAGTTAATACTACTTAACGCAGACTTAGTTATATAGAAGATAAATAACACGTACGGGACATAAAGAACTATGTAAGTTCATTGTGTAATCTCAGCATGCTCATTACTAATCCTTCAAACTACAGTTTTCCTTAAACTACGAAGTTTTAATTACGGATTATATTTTGAAAAATGTCGAATGGGTATATAATACTACTTCTCGTTTACTGTCTGACTTATTAATTTGCTGCCGCTTTCTTATTGTTATAAAGAACGGACACGTTTTATTGGTTATCTCTCTATTGTTGTTCACGTTTTATTTGTTGCCTCATTTGTTTCACTTCCGTAGCCCACGAGAAAGACAGGCCCTGGCCAACGCCTCCTAAAGATAGGACCTGAGCGCGAAAACGTCATACATTGTTGCATCATCATCCGAAGATACGTTTAATCGCATTTCTACCAATAATAAGTTCTGAAATGCGATTAAACGTATCTTCGGCGAGGCCAACGAGAGACAGGCCAGGCAACACCTCCTATAGAGAAGGCCTGCGGACCAATGGTGTATGCATTGTTACATCATCATCAAGCGGCCAAATTTAGGGCTTATTATTGGTAGAAATACGATAACAATAGCCGCTTGATGATGATGTAACAATGTATACACCTTTTGTCCGCAGGCCTTCTCTATAATGCATTGTTATTCGTATTTCTACCAATAATAAGTCCTGAATTTGCACTACTATGATGATGTAACAATGTATGACTGTTTCCGTGCAGAGGCTTTCTCTTTAGGAGGTGTTGGGCCAGGGCACTCAAAAATCACATGACCATCGGGATCCGGGCAACAATCCATCCTTGATTGTTTCCAACAAACAAAAAAATACTGATTGTTAAAATTCAAGATGGAGACAATGAAGGATGAATTGTTGGCCGGACCCCGATGATCATGTGACTTTTGAGTGCCCTTGCCTGTCTCTCGTTGGCCTCTATCTTCGGATGATGATGTAACAATGTCTAACGTTTTCGCGCTCAGGCGAAGCCGACGCGATATAAACAAGCCGTGGCACTGATTTTGGACATCATGCAAACAGATGGATTTTGTGACGTCTTGCAAAAATAAATTTAAGATCAAAATAAGGATATTTAAAATTTAAAGTAAAATGATTTATTAAAAAAGTAAATGACCCATGTTTGGCATTAATGCATTTTCTTCTACTGTATTTACTTAGTTATCTAAAATACAAAATTCATATTTAAAATACGTCACGAAAACCGATGGGATTTCAACAATGCCAAGTGACGTGGTGCCATGGCTTTGTATAGATCGAGTCGGCTTCGGCCAACACCTCCTAAAGAGAAAGCCTCTGCACGTAAACGTCATACATTGTTACATCATCATAGTAGTGAATTGTTAATCGTATTTCTACCAATAATAAGCTCTGAATTTGCACTACTATGATGATGTAACAATGTATGATGGTTTCCGTGCAGAGGCTTTCTCTTTAGGAGGTGTTGCTTCGGCTCAGGCCTTATCTTTAGGATGCGTTGCCCTGGCGCGGAAAAGTCACCTGATCATCTTAGTCCGAATAACAATGTAACCTTCATTGTTTCTAACAAACGAAAAATTGCTGATTGTTAAAATCCAAGATGGAAACAATGAAGATTACATTGTTACTCGGACTAAGATGGTCAGGTAACTTTTCTACACCACGGCACACCACCTAGACAGAAGGCCTGCGCACAGAAATGTCATACATTGTTACATCATCATCAAACGGCCAACTTTAGAGCTTATTATTGGTAGAAATACGATTAACAATAGCCGCTTTTGTATGATGTAACAACGTATGACCTTTCTGTGCGCAGGCCTTCTGTCTAGGTGGTGTTGGCCAGGGCCTGTCTTTCACGTGGGCTACGCTTCACTTCCGAGGCCAACGAGAGACAGACCAGGGCCAACACCCGAAGCCGACGCGATATAAACAAGCTGTGGTACTGATTTTTGACATCATACAAACAGATGGATTTTATGAAGTCACGCAAAAAGAAATTTAAAAAAACAAAATAAGGATATTTAAAATTTAAAATAAAACGATTTATTAAAAAAGTAAATGACCCATGTTTCGCATTAATGCATTTTATTATACTTAGTTATTTAAAATAAAAAATTCATATTTCAAAATATCCCATCGGTTATCGTGACGTTTCAACAATGCCAAATGACGTAATACCATGGCTTTGTATTATAGCACGGTCTATAGATATTCATGGTCATCGAGCTTCGGCCATTTTCCATTGTTTCGAGAAGCTAAAGAAAACAGATCGCGCCAGGTGCCACATAGATCGAATCAGGGCCGACCGTGACCTGCGATAGAGGTTTTTCATTGAAACTGAAAATGAAAGCAAATTTTCTGTCTGTCGATAGAGCAGCGCGCATGTACATGCAGCGCCAATTTTCAATAGAGTTCCCGCCCTATTAGGAGCTAGAAACTTTAGCTTCATTTTAACAATGGAGCTCGATGACCATGAATATCTATAAACCGTGATTATAGCTACTATCATGGTCTTTTAATCCTCTGGTCTGTGCACTCACGCGAATTGCATTCTTGAAGTCAACAATTGGACTGCTGTATTTACTGAAGAGTAAAGCACTGTATAAAGAAAGTATGGACAATTCATTGTTGCAGGCAGCCATTTTGACTCTTATTTCATATCATAATTGGTCGTGTTTTGCAGCAAATTCAAACTTCAGAAGCACATTTCTCTTTAACGTTTGTCAAAAAGGAAGTGCTCGATCTGCAAGTTTGAATTTATTGCAATACAAGAAACAATCATCATGAAAAATTGGAATGAAATAGGAGTCAAAATGGCTGCCTGCAACAATGATTGTCCATACTTTCTTTATACAGTGCTTTACTGAAGAGTCGATTTTAGCCCACTCTATTGTTTGAATTTGGCTACAGCCCAAACTTAACAGTAGCTACGTTCAAAAACGTCGTGCTAGTCGTGTTAAGCGTGTCGTGTTAAGCTATAGCACGATCCGTGCTGAGTTAATTTTTGAATGTTCTCGTGTTGTCTGTGCTGTCGAGCACGATTTGTGCTGCCACTTGAGTTGAGACCAATCAGGCAGAGTATTGTTACATCACCTATGGTAGGGTATTGTTAATCATATTTCTATCAATAATAAGCACGAAATTGTCCCTACTGCGTAGCCCACGTGAAAGACAGGCCCTGGCGCGGAAAAGTCACCTGACCGTCTTAGTCCGAGTAACAAACGAAAAATTGCTGGTTATTAAAATGGAAACAGTGAAGATTACATTGTTATTCGGACTAAGATGGTCAGGTGACTTTTCCGCGCCAGAGACTGTCTTTCACGTGGGCTACGCCCTACCGTAGGTGATATAACAATGTATGATTTTTCCGTGAGCAGGCTTTCTCTCTAGGCGGTATTGTTTTGTCTGCCTGAAACAACAATGGAAATCAGCTAAATGAACAGCTCGTTAGCATCCAGTAAGTCGTGTCCTAATTATCGTGGTTACAATTTTCCCACCAGATGGAAATAGTGGAGCTATTAGCGATAGGCACTTTACTTTCGACCCAATCTTCTCCGATTATCAAAAATAACTTTTCTGCTTTCCATAACCGATGTTCTTGAACAAATAGAGTTCCTTCTACACTAATTAATCATGGGATGATGGCGCAATTAATTCGTATAACTATAAAATATTCAGGGAAGCGGCGTTTTTCCGCCATTACAGCTTTTCATGAGAGAGATGAGGAATGCCACAATGAGCATACGCGCCAATGTCGTGCTAGAGACCTAACACGAACCACAGCCTACATGATTATAGAAGGCTGTACACGAACACGGACGAAAACCCCGTGCTCCGTGCTAGGCGTTTTGCAACACGGGACATGGTTCATGCAGGAAGTGACATCAGATTTTTAGCAACACGACACGCTTAACACGACTAGCACGGAGTTTTTGAATGTAGCTAGTGATTACTTGCACGTTTATGATTTGTATTGTTTTAGAGCTAACAATGTCCCTTAGCAATGTTTTCCCACCATTACGGATTTTCATGAGAGAGATGAGGAATGCCACATTGAGCATGCGCACCAATGTTGTGCTAGAGAACTAACACGAACACGGACATAAAAAAACCCGTGCTCCGTGCTAGGCGTTTTGCAATACGGGACACGGTTCGTGCAGGAAGCGACATCAGATTTTAGCAACACGACACGCTTAACACGACTAACACGGAATTTTTGAATGTAGTTAGTGTATTTTAACGATCGTACAACCAGGGAGTAAAGAATAGAATGGAATCGTCTATTCTTTACTCCCTGGTACAATCTAACAAAACTGTCAGCTAATGTTAAGTATTTGTTGCTGAACACGTAATGCACTGTTAAGCTTAAAATACATTCTTAAGTTTGGCCTATAGCCAAAGTCATACAATAGAGGGGGCAAAAATCGACTCTTCAGTAAATACAAAAGTTCAATTGTTAACCTCCAACAATGGAATTCGCGCGAGTGCACAAACCAGAGTATTAAAAGACCATGCTACTAAATTACCACCGAGCTGATTCGACCGCCATTACGGAACCCACTTGTAATAATAATGCATGCTACAAGAGCGAGGATTCTTATCTTGCTGATTAATATCTTTGCGAAAATGGCTAAAATTGGAAGAAATGGAAAGAGCAGTGCCAGATTAATGCATGCAAGAAATTTTAATATTTATATGTCGAAAGAGCATAATGTTCCCTCTGGTTAATTTTAACTATCCGCACAAATCGCGAGTCAAATCGCAAACGCAAGTCTCACTCTCGTCCCTGCGGGCCTCGCTGGTCAGTGTTTTCCGTTATTCGAACGCCAGTCCCACTCTCGGCCCTGCGGGCCTCGCGGGTCACTGTTTTCCGTTCTGTCTACGACGTCCCCCTCCGGGGGCAAATAACTGATATATATACCCCAACCTATTTGGTTACAGGGGGCAGTTACTTTCCCCCCGGCCGGTTACAGGAATCGCGACAATTCAGTTTGCGGAATCAGTCATCGCGCGATTTGTGCGGATAGTTAAAATTATCAAGAGAGGGCCATATAAATGAAGCTAGAAACATATCTAGCGACTTGCTTTCTGTATTCTCCTTGCGACTCGCAAGGAGATTACACGGGATTACAGATGTAATATAAAAATTAAAATTTCTTTGAAATATTGGTAATAATATCCTTCCATCGCATTTACATATACTAAACTGGCACTGCTCTTTCCATTTCTTCCAATTTTAGCCATTTTCGCAAAAATTTTAATCGGCAAGATAAAAATCCTCGCTTTTGTAGCATGCATTACTATTACAAGTGGGCTCCGTAATGGCGGTCGAGTCAGCTAGGATAAATATAGTATCTCTACTTTGTATAGATCGCGTTGGCTTCGCAACACCTCCTAGAGAGCACTCAAAAGTTACTTGAACATCGGGATCCGGACAACAATGGAGAATAATCAGTAAACAATAACAAACGCCTGTTTCTGAAAACCGTGGACAGAGGGCGCAGTGTGTGTGCGGGGCAAAAGGCTTGAAATGTGCTAAGGTTTCTATAGTTTTACTAACATTTTGTTTTAAACCGTGTCTCCGGTTTAATAATTACACCAATTTAATAATGATGAGAACGTACATGCGGTGCATTGTTCCAATCGGGCCAAACACAAAAAAAATTCTGAAATTTTCTTTCCACCGGTTTCCAGCCAAAGTGGATTAATGCCGTGAATAGAAAAGATTGGAAACCAACCCAATATTCTTTTCTATGTGGACAGCATTTTGTTAAGGGTAAATTCAAAAATTTCTTGAGGAGATTTCTTGTACTGTTATGTAATATACAGGGTCTTTATAATTAAAGTTACATTTTGACATGGCCATAAAAAAGAAAAACTACTGGACCAAAAGCTACAATACTTGGTAATATTATACAAGAGGGCATGGGAAGTTCATACCCACCACCAAAAAAAAAAAAATTAGTTCAAAAGGTCACCACCAACATGGAATGGCGCTCTATGCAATATTCGTATACGAAATTAGACACAAAGACACAGGTTAACAAGTCTTTAATCGTTATTAAAATTAGTTACATGACTAAAATTATTTTCAGTAACGATTAAAGACTTGTTAACCTGTGTCTTCGTGTCTAATTTCGATACGAATATTGCATAGAGCGCCATTCCATGCTGGTGGTGACCTTTTGAACTAATTTTTTTTTTCGATGGGTATGAACTTCCCATGCCCTCTTGTATAATATTACCAAGTATTATAACTTTTGGTCCAGTACCTTTTTTTTTAATGGCCATGTCAAAATGTAACTTTAATTATAAAGACCCTGTATTTTAACAAATATTTGCGATAATAAGTTCGTTAAATAAAATATAAAGACCCGACAATTATTTCGATTTTTCATCATTTTCAAGAATCAAATAATGTTTAAAATTTTTCAGAGTTGTTCATTATATTCAATAATAAATTGTGATGATGTGAAGCTATCTTTAAAGTTATATTATTGTGAAATTTATTTTAAGATGTCTTTAAGCTGTTGTATTAATGTGCCAGATTGTAAGTCTATTTGAGTGTTTAACATGCATGATTTATTTTCAAACACCTTTGATAATAGTGAAATTTACAAATTAAACTACAACAGATGTGACAAATTGGGTAGACAATTTCACGTATAGAGAACATATTAATTCCATAAAATATACAAATAATAATCAAAATTTACTAATCATATCATTCACACAGGTCGTAAGTTTAGTAAAATTGATGAAAACATGGAAATTTTAATCTAATCCAAAGACAATAATAAACATAGTAGCTCGGAAAATATTAAAATTTTTAAGGCCAAACAAACAAATAAATCATGCATATTAAATACTCCCGCAGTAATGAAAATTCCCGCAGTTTCAATGAGGTAGTTGTAAACGTCTCCACTCTCTTCCTTCATTGCGTGAGGGTCTTTTAAATTCCTTCGCCAAGTTTAAGCTTTTTAATGTATCTTGTTCTTGAAGGTTAATCTAATCGTTTTGCATAATTAGACAACGCAAATTTATTGGTTGATGACCCTGAAAGTTGCATAATTAGACAACCCTGCAATATGGCGGCTTGGGCCGAGGCCAACGAGAGACAGGCCAGGGCACTCAATAGTCACATGATCAAGATAGATCGAGCAACATTCCAATCTTCATTGTTTCCAACAAACGAAAAAACACTGATTGTTGAAATGTCAGCTAGAAACAATGAAGGCTGGATTGTTGCTCGATCTACGTTGGTCATGTGACTTTTAAGTGCCCCGGCCTGTCTTTTTCATCGGCTACGGGCTTGGCCCGAGGCCAACGAGAGACAGGCCAGGGCACTCAAAAGTCACATGATCATCGGGGTCCGGGCAACAATCAGTCTTTCATTGTTTCCAACAAACGAAAAAATAATGATTGTTAAAATCCAAGATGGAGACAATGAAGGATGGATTGTTGGCCGGACCTCGATGATCATGTGACTTTTGAGTGCCCTGGCCTGTCTCTCGTTGGCCTCGGCTTGGGCTATGTGACGTCACTGTAACGTCACGAGATTATTCTCCATTCATCCTTCATTGTCTCCATCTTGGATTTTAACAATCAGTATTTTTTGCTGAAAGTTGGATTGTTGCTCAGACCACTATGGTCAGGTGACTTTTCAGTGCCGCGGCCTGTCTTTCTCGTCGGCTGCGATATTTTCAAAAAAGATGTAATAATGGTCTTGACCATAACAATGTTTTGTAACTACCGGTATTTAAATTTCTATTCTTTAAAACTTTTACTGATGAAAAAATAAGTTGAATATTTTCAAAAAAAATTTTACTTGATGAAGGGCCTTGATTAAAACGACCGAAAAGGCCTCTGATTTTTTGTGTGATGTTTTATTATTTTTAACCACTGCACATCACTTATATTTTTCTTTAGCATCTGTGAATGTTACTGTTGAGAAAGATGGTTCTAACTGTCGTGATCATTGATTATTCGAGGTCCATCTGGATACTGCACAGTGGGGCCAAATACGATAACTCTTGGCAAAAAATATTTTATTGAATGATTAATTAAACACTAATGAACATTAATACAAGTGATTTTTTTTAACAATTATTAAGTAGCAGAAGAATGGAGCTACTTATTGTTTCCACAATGTCCGTCTGCCCGTCCCCTTCATAATTTCCGCATTTTTTGAGGTAGAAGGTTAAAATTCGGAATGTAGCTTACTATGGGCATGTGCATCTTCACTATTTAGTTTGGTTTTGATTGGCCCACTGGGGTCGGAGTTTCGGGGGCGGAAATTAGAGGGGACCGAAAGGTCTATGCGTATTTATGCATATAAAGGAGTGCAATTCGGTATGCAGTTTCCTCTAAGCAAGATCTACATTACTATTAAGTCTGGCGTAAGAATGCCGACAAGCCAACCCTATCGGCCCATTGACAGTCGACCGATTGGGAGGCGACCGAATGAGAGGCGACCGAACGAAGTTACCCCTTCAAATACATGAAAATTCTTGTCCTTGGTATTGAAACTTAATTTTCTTACTTTAAACCTGCTTTTGCTAACCCTACAACAAGGTGTTGTTTGATTCTGAGAAACTTCTTACCATCAATAATTTTTTTTTCCCATAAAAGTGGCCATTGGTCTGTTTTGTCATATATTATGCAAAAAAAAATAAATAAATAGAAATATGGTAAAACCTCTGAGTATTTTTTTCTTTTTTTTGCCAGTTTCTTTTTTTTTATATTTAGCGGAATACCAAAAAAAATTAATGGTATTCTCTGTTCCAGAGGATTTGATCATATTTATCACTTCAATTATCAAGGTGTCCTCATCTAAGACTCTGAAGAATGTTACAGTGAAAAATCTTGAATCGCTGGTATTTTTAAACATACCTTTGGGTTTTTTTCTCATTTTCCCCCCTCAATTTAGTAAAGATAAAGCAGTTCTTACCTTTTTGTGGCTTTCTTTCTTTCTGCATGCCCATAAACATAAGCATTTTACTTGTGTTTTAATGTTACATGGTACTGACAAAAAATTTGACAAAATGGCAAAACAATTAATCTCAACCCAAATTTTCCGATGTGTAATGTGAAACAAGAATAAGCAAGCTCTGAATTATTGAAATGTATTCTTTATTCACACATTAGAAATATAGATGAGTTTATGTAAATATATCTTTACATGATATATTAAATATCATTAAAAATTTAAATGCTCATTAACAAAACAGTTGTAGTTTCGCTTTGTAGAGGAAGACTTATCTTTTTTTGGATCATCTTTAAGGAGGAATAAATTGCAGTTGATAAAAAGTATTTTCAGATTTGTCCTTCCCATGTTGTTAGTAAAAGAAACTGAAGCATGTTTGCATTTGAATATCGGTTTATCAAGGCAAAGCAGTTTATTTAAGTACTTAGGAGAGGCACAAGAAGTTTCTGTCGATATGTTTTCTTATTCTTTGCTGAACATGGACGTGAATAACAGTGAGTGATTATATTGCATTTAAACTGAGAATAGACTTCCTACAAAAAAACTGTTGTTTGAAAGAATCCATCTCAAAATTCTTGCAGATCCTCTTCATCATTATTGTCAGTGGAATCTACACCCACTTCTTCATAGTCTTTTTCCAGGGCTGCCAAATCTTCACGAGCTTCATTAAATTCTCCTTCTTCCATGCCTTCAAGGAAAAGCATAAACAGATAAATATTTTCTTCCAAAAAACATTAGTCAGTTCACTGTTAATTTGAATCTCCTACAGAAATTTTTAACTCTTACCTTCCCCAACATACCAATGTACAAAGGCTCGTTTAGCGTACATTAGATCGAATTTGTGATTAAGCCTTGCCCAGGCTTCAGCAATAGCAGTTGTGTTACTGATCATGCATACTGCTCTTTGGGTTTTAGCTAGATCACCTCCTGGAACAACTGTTGGTGGTTGATAATTGATTCCCACCTGTTTGAGAAACAATCATAAGCTTAAAAATGTTTTATCCATGAATCTAAAATAATATTAAACAATGACTGATTGCTATAAATATACAGGGTGATTCATAAAGAATTGTACAAAATCAAAGACTGGTAGCGAGAATGGTAAAATCCATCATAGGACACTCAGTGGAAAAAAAAAAAAAAAAAGATGAAAAATCGCAAATTATTGCTGCGAATGAAAGTTTTGGTAAATGCCGTTAACGGCACTAGTGGAGTCGTGTAAGGAAGACCGCAACATCGAAGTGTACCTTTTACTGGCAGTTACTGGCAACTGGACGTGTTAATAGAATGACTTTATTCCCGAGCTTGAAGAAGCGACATCTTCCCGACGTAGTTTTTCAACAGGATAGTGCTTTACCACATATTTTCACGTGAATGTTCAGCAATACCAATGAACAACAATTTCCCAATGCTGAACTGCTACCAGATTTGACACCTTATGACGTCTTTGTCTTTTAATGGGCGATCTGAAACAACTCCGAGACAAAACTTTGGAGTCGATATCCCATGAAATGCTGGGACGCGTCCGGATAGGTATAGATTACCGTTTTACCATATCACTAAGGACGCCCACATCGGATATTTGCAATGTACAGATAAAACTTGGTTAACTTGTCTTTTCGTGTATTTATAGTTGTGTTAAGTTCGGTCAGAAGTGGATACATTGAATATAATTTTGCGCCATTCTTTTTGAATCACTCCGTATTTCACTCCGTAATACAGGCTATGGATTGATAAAATCGAGTTAGTGAAATTAAGTTTTGAAAAGACAACTTTCTATCTAATTACACAATTATTGATCTTGTTGGGATTTTAGATTTCAATCAGATATCCGGCCTAGCCTTTTTATTTAAAGTAAGAAGCATTAAGCACTACTATGTTAACACAAAGGTAAAAGCAGTTTATCAGTGTGAGTTTTTAGAAAGAATTTAATTTTTGTAAAATTTGTTCTGAAGAATAGATAAAGAAAAAAAAAAGAAACATTTAGGGCCGGTTTTACCAACATCGGATAAATCCTCAGATAGCTATCGAAGGTTTAAACTTAAACCTGGTATACCGCTTCAGTTGCGTTCTACCAACATTTTTTATTCCTCGGATAACTTTATCTAAGGTATAGAGCCGAAGCAATGTAAGGCCATGACCTCCTCTAATACTCCAGATCTATTCTTAACGGATAAAATTGCGTGTATGCTCTTCATTGTTAAAAGACGGTCGTCAAAGACGCACCTAGTGAGAAAACCACGCACAAAGTATTGTTAATTTAAAGGGCAGTTGACTAATAAGCCTCCATGCTGGCCAAATTTTTATTGTATCTTTTTTTGAATGAATCAAGGATTAAATTACAAACTAGATTAAATAATTCGTGTTAGTTTCATTCACTAATGTAAACTGTCAACGGTGCGCTTAAGCGCTCCTGTGAGAAAACCAAGGACTAAATTTTGTATACGATTTAAACAATAGATATCAGCTTTAAGGTTGGGTCTGAAGTAATAATGGAGGTCATGGTACGGCACACTGTGATTGGTCAGTTTGATATTTAGTGCTTCCATCTATCGTGAAAAACTAAAGTATTCATTCCATTCAATGCATAGCCTACAATGATAATGAGAAAGCCTGCTCATTTGCCTACGTCCATTGTTTAAACAAAAGTTTTCCAGTCAGTGTTGATGTTAAAATGCGGCACGGCAGAAAAAACAAATTCAGCTGAAGAACTCAGACCTCAGAGACGCAAAATTCCGTTTCGTTTTTCCTTTTGGGGGCTATGTTGTCGATCATTGAAAACGAAATACAGACAGGTAATGTAGATCTAAGCTGCTGTTCACTTGCACCCTAAAACTTATTCCTACCGTCGTAGTTTAACATGGTAATTATATAAAACGAAATACTATGGTTTTGAAGGCATTTTCAAATCGAAGCGGACCGGAAGTACCGCCATTAACACTCGTAAATTTGAGCGAAACGATTCACTATCCGAAGAATAAGTGGATATCCAACCTCTAGAGGACGGTATAACTTTATCAGGATATCTGTGGTTTATTCTTGGGTTTATCTGAGGGTTTATCCTATCTAAGGATGGTAGAACACCGTTTTGACTTATCAGAGCTTTATTCCAGTACTTATTCTATCTGAGGATTTATCCGAGGTTGGTAGAACCGGCCCTTAAGCACATTAAATATGCTTACTTAAATTGTTTCATTTTTCCCTAACAGTATATTTGGATTAAAGTATATGCAACAATAATTTTTTTTTTTTTTTTTTACCTTAAATCCTGTCGGGCACCAGTCAACAAATTGGATGGTTCTCTTGGTTTTAATGGCTGCAATGGCTGCATTTACATCTTTAGGCACAACATCTCCTCTGTACAAGAGGCAAACAGCCATATATTTTCCATGGCGAGGATCACATTTCACCATCTGATTGGCAGGTTCAAAGCAAGCATTTGTTATCTCTGATACAGTTAATTGCTCGTGGTATGCCTTCTCTGCTGAAAGGACAGGTGCATATGTCACCAGTGGAAAATGGATACGAGGATATGGAACAAGATTGGTCTAAACGGAAGATAAAGAAGAAATAATGATATTTAAATTTCATAAAATTATTGTGCCCACTGAAAAAATTACGTTTATAACAATTAAATTAAAAGTTTAAAAAATAATGTTTAATTGTTTTGAAATAAAAATTATAGTGTCATGAAAATCTGCATATTGTAATATTTATTTACTTTTCTGAAATAGGTCCGGATTCTCAAAAGCGTCGTTAACGACTTAACGACAACATTTCGTCGTTACGGCGTCTATCGACGTTTATTGCTATTCACAAAACTTGTTGCAAACGAAAACGTCGTTATAGTGTCGTTAGAGAATGTTTAAAATGGAGGTTTCGTACATAACGAAGAAAGACATCGTATTCTCATGTTTAGATTATCGTGTCTCACCATTGATGAAATATCAGTAATCGAACATGTTCGATATTATAGAGTTTTTACGGATGTGATTTTTCAATAGACTGAGAGCAACGACTTTATTAGTTTTGCTCTTTCATTCAATGACTTTATTAATTTATAATATAATTAGAAAAAGAGAAAAGAAAGAATTCCATGACCAGAACTGGAACTAGGGGCACGACTTTCGTTATCGCTGCTCTAACAAACTGAACTATCGCGGACACGAACCTCAATGCTGTTACAATGTGTCCAGAGCCAACACCTCCTAGAAAGAAAGCCTATGCACTGAAAATTCGTAATTGTTACATGAACATAAGAAGTCATAATTGAGGGCTTATTATTGGTAGAAATACGATTAACAATGCCTTCTTAAGATGATGTAACAATGTATGAATTTTCAATACACAGGCTTTCTTTATAGGGGGTGTTGCCAGAGCAGGCCCCCGAACTGCTGTTCCAATGTGTCCAGAGCAGGCCCCGAACTCGAAGGCTGAGAATCCTCCTTAGCCGGAAATCCTTCAGGTCTGTGGGATCTAATCCTCATAAATAGAAAATAAATTGCTGAAAGAAAACTGTTGGCAGTTGAAATATGCATATTTATGCTATAATATTTATGCTATGTTGAAATCAACTTTTTGTAGAAAAGCGGCCGTTTCTTTTATTTATGGACACGCATTTTTGGTTTATAAAATTTTGAGATTGTGTATAATATGTTATTTTATAGTATTTTATAGTATTTTTTTTACTTCTAAGATTATAAATAAATCTTTAAAAAAAATTCCTAATCATATACAGGGTGATTCAAATAGTGTGTAAAACAATTTAAGGGGGTATTATAGAAGTCAAGGTAAGCACAAAAACTCCTATGAACATGGGTCCGAATATGAACGATAACTGAGATATGAACAGAAATAAAAATGCCGCCACCAAGATCATCAAGTTAATAACTCAGGTTCTGCAAAGCCTAGATTAATGAAAGTTGGAGGAATAACAGGGTACATAAGACTATGTATACTGTTAAAATTTGATCGAATTCCAACGAGAAGTTTCCGAGTTACGCAGTCAAAATTATAACAAGTGCTGGTTAGTACTCACAAGTGAACATGTGCTATGATGTTGAATGAGTACCCTGTAACTCCTCCAAATTTCATTAATCTAGGCTTTACAGAACCTGAGTTATTACCTTGTTGATCTTGGTGGCGGCATTTTTATTTCTGTTCATATCTCAGCTAGCATTCAAATTCGAACCCATGTTCATATGACTTTTTGTGCTTACCTTGACCTCTATAATACCCACTTAAATTGTTTTACACATGATTTGATTCACCCTGTATATGAAATAATGTAAAAAGGAAGCGCGCAAGCTAGCATCGATCCGCATTGGAAGGGAAACTGAAATTACTCTAAAGCCTGTTTCACCTAGAGCTTTGCGGAGCGGAAAACACGCGGATGCGCAATCCGCGGGCAAAAGCGGACCTTTTCCGCTAATCTGAGGCGTTTCACATTCACGCGGAAACTTTGCAGATCCGCTCCGCGAAAGTTGCGGAGCGGATTTTTCATTTCAAGGAGGTCAGGAAATCTTGCGGAATCCGCTTTGCCTCAGCCAATCAGGAAGCAGGTAAAGCGCAAAGCATGCAGGGAGAACCTAAAGCGGGAGAGATAAAAATTACACTACTACACAGCGATGGCCAGCAAATGTGCGTTTAATGAGAAACTTATTTCTTTAGTTTCTCAACGAATTTCAATTTGGAATACCAAATAAAGGAACACAGAAATGCTCAGTTAAAATAAAAGAAAACCAGGTAAAAGTCGGTTTCTATTTTCTTGGGTGACATCGATGATCGATCAGCCCCTTCACGTTTTAAGCCTATTTCACATAAAGCTTGCTTCAGCCCCCGTCATGCTCTGGATTTATTATTGTTTTTAATCATTAAATAAGTGTAACATATTTAATAAATAAGTAAGTGATTTATCATATTACAGAATTTATATTTTCGGAAAGTTATGCAAGAAAACACATCACGAAAATGTCGTGATGGTGTAAGTGCGGCCAGGCCGACATTAATGACCGAGAGCCCTCCCGTAGCTGATATTCACCGTCAAGGGCTTTCGTGATTTTTTTTCCCTCATAAATTTCGTAAAATATAATTCCTATAATATGATAAATTATTTATGTATTAATTAGACACGCTACAATAATGAATTCAGAGCATAAACGCGACGGGAGTGACCGATGTCTTCCGAGAAAATTAGGGAACGCTACTCTCGACTTTTACCCAAAAGGGGTTTAATTTTTTTTTTTAAATATTATTGTAATTAAAATAGTTATTTATTATTACACAAACACTGGACAGTACAGTTCTTGTATTTTTAAAGCAAACTCCGCCAATGAAAAATTAACAATATATAACATCTCCATTAAAAAATTGTTGAAAATTCATTTGGTAGACTTTTTTTACTTCGAAAGTTTAGCAGCGTTAGCATTTCTTGTTTACGAAAGAAGATACTACTTTAGAGGGACCAATCAGGAGACAGCTTAAGCGGAAAAGTTGCGGGAAATTTTTAATTGTGAAATGCTTAGCGCGCAGAGGCCCCACTATACGCAATCCATGCGGATCTGCATCCGCTCCGCCAGGATTTTCTATGTGAAACAAGCTTAAGGCGTCTCTGCCTGTTGCTAATATTTGAAACTTCTCACTAATGGAAAAATGCACATTTTTAGTAATGAAAAAACCCTGATATGAACAATGAAAAAAAACAAAAAAAAACTGATCGCGCACTAGATCGTAATCAACGTAGAGAAGAGCATAGCAATAATGATAATCGGAAGCCGCTGTCAGGCGTCTTCATCAATTTTCCTGATGGTTTGGAAAAGAAGAGTTCCCGATCTGCGAGCTGGGTGGCTGCCCTATCTTCGGGTCTGCATCTTGACTGCCTTGTAATCTTTAAGAATACCTGGTGACAACTTTGCTCTACCGTGTTATGATGATCCAATTGGTAAAGACAACGACTGTCATACACGTGATTCCTGGTTCGAATCCAGAATGTGGAATTATTTCTTCCACTTTTTTCTGATAATATCATTACTTTTGTCTTGAAGCATTATCTCTAGTTATCATTTAATAATTTCTTGATAGAGTTTATTAAAAAAAAAGTTTAATTTGATCCGCATTATTTGGTCCTAATATTCGTAAAGACAGCGATCTTTCCATTATCAACAAATGAGTGGACTCCCCGTTACTCATTGCTTGTTGCTCCTGGTTTACCAGGCAATTTTTATATTGTTCATATCAGTGAAAAAACAGACATACTAAATTTATATATATATACACTCAATGGTTATAAAGGGACTCTCCTATAGTACTGGATAAGTCAAGTAAGGACACTCCGCCATTTCTGTGCAAAATTCTTTCATTGAGATATCGTGGATTATTAATATTAATAAGGCATCGCAAAAATTATTATTAATATATAATAAAGTTTTTATAAAAGTTACTTGTACTCCTGTACATGTTTCTCGATGGTTGTGATCCAGTACTTTACTATAGTCTACATATCTATGTAGAACTTTACTATGGTCTAGGATTTAATTTCTAAAGATATCGATAAAAACAATCGAAATAACATCATCAACGAATTAAATTTTTAAAATGAATCAGAACATGTTGCAAATATAGGTAGTACTTTCATGAAATAAAACACTACCTATATTTTTACAAAACAAATAATATCCGAAAAGAAAGGTTTATTTCTTATGGTGAATTAAGCAAAGCCGACTACATATAGAGCGACACGTGCAACTAGGTGCAACGCTAAAGTACTCCATTTTTATTTCATTCTTAGCTGAAGTACCCGGCGTCGCTCGGAGAAAAATACAGTTTTTTCATATTTATGTATACTGGGTGGTATACAAACTT
>JAHWFO010002553.1:268962-305545 GCA_023313115.1 Rhysida immarginata
GTTGGATGTCGCGTAGACGTAATATGCCACTCAACCCGTAATTCTGGAACACATCAAAATCATGGTCAATCATGTAATAAAAAGAACAAAAAACACACTGCATAAAGTACAATAATGTGACTTGTTTTTATGAAACATGCAAATGTTTTACAATAAGTGTTCAAATTGACTCCCTCTGGCATGAATGCATGCTTCACAATGTCGCCGCATGGACTGACGTCAGAAGTTCAAAAGTTCCTGGCTCTTCGCGAATATGGTCCGCAGCTATGGCGATTCTGGCTAGCAGCTCTTCATCGGATCCCAATGGTGTCTCGTATACCAATGTCTGTAAGTGTCCCCACAAAATCCAAACAACTGTTTCCTGCAGGTAGGATTTCAACATTTTTTATCTCAAAAACAATGCCCCAGTAAAAAAAATGAAAGAGGTAAATGTTGCTTAGATTTGATCCCTCTATCAACCCCCCCCCTCCCCAAGTTTGTACACGTTATTCGAAAATACCCTGTATACAGAATCCGCCAAAAAATGTATACACACTTCACCAAATACAAAACTATATAAAAGTTGTAACACTAAATTCATACATGTATCAAGCAATGAATATAAGTCCTCACGACTCGTACAATTACGACAGCTTTCAAAGTGATTATCATAAGCGTTGAGATATTTTTGAATACAGCGAACAGTTGCTCCTATCCATTTCCCAGCAAACTCTTATCAGTAATCTCCTATGTCTAGGTAGCAATTGTGGCAATGTCTTTTATCGGGATCGTCTTCATTCAATACATGTAATAATATTGGAGTGTAAGCTTTCGATTTTGCTGTTACGGAAAAAAAAATATAGATGATATCTAATAAAGTGCGTATACACTTTTTTAAATGTTGCTTTTGACTTCTTACGGAAATTGAAACTGGGAATGGGAACTGGGAAGTGGAGAAACTAGTGGGAATTTTTGCGAATACAGGTAGCGGAATTTTCCCCCTCGTGTTTTATCTATATTTAATGATATAATCTTGAAGCATAGCTTCAATTCTCATCCATCAATTTATAATGACTGGATGCAGATCAATTTGTAGCTATTGCATGCAGATAATCCTGTAAAATTTTATTTTTTTTATCTCTAATATTATTTTATTACTGGATATAATTGTTTATACGAGCCTAAATTCCACCAGAAAGCTTATTATTATCTGCAATGCCTTATATTGTAATCACAATATTATTTTAATATACAGGTTATATATATATCAATTACATACACTACCCTATCAAAAGTCATGGGACACCATCACTTTAATAGAAACACTCAAAAATATGCATATTTTAGCATATGCTTCTATTCTCTGGAGCATACTGTCCACAAGTTTTGATACGTTTCGACAGGTAATTTTCGCCATTCAGCCACAAGTGTCTTGCACAGTTCGGTCACGGATTTCGGGTGTTCCGCACATGCACGCAATCGACGTTCCAATACGTCCCACAGATGTTCGATTGGGTTCAGATCGGGGCTCTGTGCAGACCAGTCAAGTTTCGAACCCCCTTTTCATCAAACCATGTGCTTATAGCCCTTGCTTTATGGCAAGGTGCGTTATCGTGCTGAAACAGAAAAGGGCCATTGCTAAAGTGCTGCTAGAGAGATGGGAGTGCTGCGTTGTCCAGAATGTCTTAGTAACGCTCTGCGTTAAGATGTCCGTCCACAGAAAAGATTGCACCCAACCCATACCATGAAAAACACCCCTACACCATCACCGATCCTCCGCCGAACTTCACCGTGGGCACAACACAGCTTGGCAGATAACGTTCGCCAGACGCAAAACCGTCCATCCGATTGCCAGATGGTGTAGCGGGACTCATCACTCCATTCAACCATTCGCCATTGATCCAGAGTCCAATGTCGTCGCTTTTTGCACCATTGCAATCTCCTCGCTGCGTTGCTGGTGCTTTTGTGAGGTTTTTGAGCTGCTGCTTTGCCATAAAAACCCATTGCATGCAGTTCCCTGCGAACAGTCAGGGTGCTCACAGTTGTTCCCGTCGACTCTATGAACGATTTTGTCAGTCCATCAAGCGATGTGTGACGGTTTGCAATGACTACTTTACGAAGAGCCCTTTGGTCTCTGGCCGACATGATCTTGGGTCTTCCAGTCCTAGGTGGAACACTTGTGGTGCCTTTCTCTTTCCATGCCCGGATGACGTTGTGAACGGACGATTTCGGGATGTTTAGGAGGGTTGACGTCTCTATAACAGTTTTGCCTGCGAGATGGCACCCAATAATTGTATCTCTTTGGAAGTCTGAAAGGTCTTTTCTTTGAGACATTCTTACAGCATTCACGCAAGCATCATCTCATAATAGCATACTCTCTGTTATGTAGTGCTGGGAAGAATGCCAACAGTGAAATTGCAAACGAATCTCCCATTTTCATGCAAATCAGGGTTGTCCCATGACTTCTGATAGGGTAGTGTATATGCAGAATGTTTATGGATCATATTCCACTATTAAATTGGAAAAAAAAAGTTGAACAGTAGATGTTACATAAATTGCACGGGTAGCAATAACTAATAACTTTTGTAAATGAGTTGCAGAAAACAAAATGGAAAAATAACGTCTAAAATAATTTGGGGGGGAGGGGGCAATTGTCCGGAGCGCAGTTGTCCAGACGGACAGTTTATCATGATTTAATATCGAAACGTGTCTGAAATAAAAATTTTATTTAATATTGTGATTGGACCTGACTATCATTTCTTAAGTGCTTAGTTTAGTGCAACAATGGACCCTTCACGCCCATATGATTTCATTAGTTTATAACGTTTTTTTTCTCCTTATAACATTCGCAACATATTTTTACTCAATAAAAACAACATTGTACAGTCTTAAAAAATTAACCCATGAGACTTAGATTTTCTTATCAAACAATATAAATCTGTTTTATTAGAAAAATATTTGTAATTGTTGCAAATCTCACCTGAAATTCAGTTAAATCTACATTGAGGGCCCCATCAAAGCGTAAAGATGCTGTGATCGATGACACAATTTGGCCAATTAAGCGATTAAGATTCTCATACGTTGGGCGCTCAATACTCAGGTTCCTTCTACAAATGTCATAGATGGCCTCATTGTCCACCATAAAGGCACAGTCAGAATGTTCAAGAGTTGTGTGAGTAGTCAGGATTGAATTATAAGGTTCTACCACAGCAGTGGACACCTATGGAAGACATGTTAATCTTGAGTAAAAATAACTTAAATTATGCTATTGAATCAGATGTTTTTTTCTCCTTAAGACCATTTACTTGAGGTGCTGGATAAACAGTAAATTGTAATTTGGATTTCTTTCCATAATCCACTGATAGTCTTTCCATGAGAAGTGATGAGAATCCTGAGCCAGTACCTCCTCCAAAACTATGAAACACTAGGAATCCTTGAAGCCCAACACATTGTTCTGCCTAAAAGATAAAAATTTAATATCATTCATAGATTTGAAATTTATACCATAGATAATAACACTTTTAACTTAAATTACCATTTTTCGTATTCTATCAAGCACAAGATCCACAATCTCTTTGCCAATTGTGTAGTGGCCTCTAGCATAGTTATTGGCTGCATCTTCTTTACCGCTAATAAGTTGATCAGGATGGAAAAGTTGACGATAAGTTCCTGTGCGAACAGTATCTGTAAAAAAGATTAGCGTTTTATTTTTAAAAGTTTTAGTCATGTCTCCATGGTTAAATTATTCAGTCTTAATTTAATATCATTTGAACATGATATCCCCATCTTAGAAATTTCTGTTGAATGAACAATAATAATTTTAAAAAGGAATTGGTCCTCTTACAGACTCTGGATACCACCAAAACTGAAGCTAGCGGTCAGCGATCGTTAAAAGCCAAAAGTACGAGGGTTGGTCGAAAAATAATGCCTCCGTGGCTGTAACTCTTATTTGTTAACCGATTTTCAAAAGTCTAATTGTACCTGAACTTACTTTTGTTTTCTATGTAAGGCACTATTCACTTTTCGACATAGCCCCCATCCCTTTCCACGCACTGTGCCAACACACAAGTAGTCGAGTGAACCCGTCGCAGAGGAATTCAGGGATTGTTGTCGACACGAGGATTAAATGGTATCTTTCACCTCGTCGTCAGGACGCAACTCATGTCTCTTAAGGTGCTCTTTCTTCTTCGGGAAGTGGTGAAAGTCGCAAGGTGAACTGCAGTTTTTCATATTTGAACTGTAGGCGTTGCAACGCCTCTAGCGTGTGGCGATCGTGTGCAGGCGGGCATTATCGTGATGTAAAAGAGGCTCCAAAACTGCCATTCAATCCTGGTGTCGACAATAATCCCGGAATTCCTCTCCGAAGGTTCATCCGACTAGTCACGCTTTGGCGCAATGCGTGGAAAGGGATGGGGAGTATGTCGAAAAGTGAATAGTACATTATATAGAGGACACATATAAGTATCAGATACAAAAAGAATTTTGAAAATCGGTTAACAAATAAAAAAGTTACAGCCATGGAGGCATTACTTTTCGGCCAACATTCGTATATACAATACACACAATATTGCCAAAAATGACCAGACATTTTCGATTTTAGACGTTTGTCGAATATCTAGAAAAATACTTGACAAATTATCCTGAAATTTTAGGGATGTAAAGAGCATGTTACACCTCATATAATTCAGCGAAGGTTTTGTCCCGAAGGCAAATAGGGGACAAGCAACAAACTGAACAAAAAAAATAATGTTTGGGGTCTCCCTGTAAAAAATAATGCTTGAAATGCGTTGAAGCTGTAACATGTGATTAGGAGGCTTCTTTTACTTATCTGTATCCATTTGTATAACAAAAGCGCGTTTATTCATGGAGTTATAAAGGTTTCTTTTAAAAATCGAAATGTTTTCGTAAGTTTTTTTTGTTTATAACATGCAGGGTTTTCAACCCAATGCAATGCCATTTTCAGGAAACTTGACAATCTACAGTAGAGACAACAACCTGCAACCAGAATATAAAAAATATCAAATATAAATCCACCCATTTAGGTGACTTTCGGTGAAAATCATAAAAGTTTGGCAATAAGTGTGCACGAAACTGTAAATCCAACCATTTTTGTGACTTTCGGTGTTGTCTCTACTGTAGTTTTTCAAGTTCCTTAAAATGGCATTGCATTGGTTTGAAAACCCTGCATGTCATAAACAAAAAACTTACGAAAACCTTTCGATTTTTTTAAAGAAACCTTTATATCTCCATAAATATACGTGCTATTGTTATACAAATGGACACAGATAATTAAAGAATCCTCTTAATCATATGCTGCAGCTTAAACTCATTTCAAGCATTATTTTTTACAGGGTGATCCCAAAAATTATTTTTTTTCTTCAATTTGTTGCTGGCCCCCTATTTGCCTTCGGGACAAAACCTTCGCTAAAATATATTAGGTGTAACATGCTCTTTACACCCCTAAAATTTCATGATAATTTGTCAAGTATTTTTCTAGATATTCGACAAAACGTCTGAAATCGAAAGTGTCCGGTTATTTTTGGCAATATAGTGTAACTTCCAAAAATTTCTTAATTTATAATTTGCTTAAACAATTTTTTATCAAAGCTATAACTTTCTTTTAAAAGTCCCCAAAAGTTTGTTCGATTTTACGAAATTTCTGTCCTATTAATATGAGGAGATATCAGAAAGTAACGCTATTTATTTTTTTTCAAAGAAAATTACAAAACATACAGGTAATCAACTAAGTGCAACTGAAACTACACACCTTTCTCTACTTTTCCACATAGGCAGCTTGACAATTTAGGCATTTATCCCAAAGCTGCACCAGTTTCAGTACTCCGCTCATAGAACACCGTCGGCTATGAATACAGACAATGGGGCACGGCAGATTTGAGTTCCTCGTCAGTCTCATACCTCTGACCACGCAGAAATCTCTTCATGGGACCAAGTAGGTGGTAGTCTGAAGGCGCTAAGCTGGGTGGTCCGGAACCTCCCAACCGAAACGGACCAGTTTTGCTTTGATGACGCGGGCGGGCGTTGTCATGAAGAAGTCGGATATTTGTTTCTCTTTCTGGTCGTTTATCCGAAGAGCACGCCGCAGTTAGTCAACGTTTCACAATAGGTAGCGGCGATGACGGTTGACGCACGTTGTAGGAATTCTGCGAGCAGGGTGTCTTGCATGTCCTAAAAACTGGAATCATATTCTTCCAAGCTTGCAGTTTTAGGCTCAGATGTGAAGTGCAAGCCTCAGATAATGCCATTCTGAAACGCATTTTCCTTTTGGTTTAAGCCACTGCAGATGTCCCAGACTGCACGCCATTCTGTTGCTGGTTTGTTCTGATGTCAGACTTTGCGGTATCCAAGCTTCTCATGCACCATATCCCATGCAGATCCATAGTTGTTAGAAGGAAATGCGACGGTTTTCTCTGATTGTGTTGTTAATGTCCTTGATAATGGCTTGTGTGAACGCTGTTTATCGGCAAGGCTAACGCTTCCTTCCCGAAACATTTTACAACATTTGCACACATTAGAATATTCCAGACAGTAGGCACCGTAAACTTATACCATTTCTCCATGAATTTCAGCGGGTTTCTTACATTTTGCAAAAAGAAACCTTATAATAGCTCGCTGTAGTTCCGCTGTAGACGATGTAGTAGCGGCGGCCATTTATAAAACGACTGGTAGGACGTAGTGCGTGTGCGCAGAAACATTTTTTGTTATGCAATGTCTGTGCATGTACACAGCCTTCTTTTTGGCATGGTTAACTTTTACACGGTAACGACAGCGACTATTGCCTCCGTTAAATAATAAATTGGCGTTACTTTCTGATATCCCCTCGTATAAATAAACAATAAATACTTCAGAATACATTGAATATAGATGATGTTTTATTTTTTAATAATTTATTGGACCACCATTAAATTTATTCATATCTTAAACACGATTCGGCATATTTTTAATTAATGTATGAAAGACTGTAGGATCTGTTATACCATAAACATCTGTTGCTAGAATTTCCCTAAAATTCTCTGGGAATGTAACAGACATTCATTCTGCACTTGTAACCAGCTCAAACTCAATCTTCACCCATGTATAGAAGCGTTAATTTGTTGGAAAATCCAGGAGATAATCCTTTGGTGCTTACTGATATTTTATGTATTTTGGCGACCACTTGAAAATGCAATGTTTAAGATTCTGTTGAAGGCAAAACATGCCCAAGTTTCCGCAAATCATGCCATTTATAATCCCGCGTCCAAATTAAACATGAAAAAGCATGATATCCATTCGTCAGTCCAAGACGTGTTTTTTTTTTTATCTTTTGCCGTTTGTTAGTGGTGATTTCCTGATCATTCAACTTGTATTCCATGTTCTATTTATTTGCAGTCTTCTGTGGATGGTGCTTTTGGGAATGTTGATGCTTAATTCTGTTGAATTTTCATAATTGAATTCCCTGATGAGCAGCTGATCGGAAGATTTGCCTATCATCTCTTGATGTTGTGGATTTCGGTCTCCTCTAATCCCTTTTAGGTTCATAAGGATCTTTTCTTAAGATTGAATAAATGGCAGCAACATTTCTACCAATTTTCTTTGCAAGTTTTACAACACTTAGTCCTTCACTTTTGCATTTCCAAATTTCTGCTATCTGAAAATCAGTTATCTGTTTTGAACGTGGCATTTTTGGTTGGCAATAGCAAAAAAATTTTTAATAAATTTTATAACGCCACGAAATGCATATTAAGCTCTTCCTGAAATTGCATGTTAATTTGTTTAATCAAAATAAAATTTTTCTGACCAAGTTCTGCAGTTTCAGTGTATTTAGATTTATTTTGAAATTTTTGTGAAATTTTTTTTTGTCTTTGAGAAGACAGCATCATGACAACGCTCGGCCTCATGCAGCTGTAGCAACACAGCAAGAATTGCAGCGTTTCAAATGGGACGTTTTTGACCATCTGCCTTAGAGTCCCGACTTGACGCCTACTGATTTTCACCATTTTCCTGGCTTTGAAAAACTTGTGTCTCGTTGTGACAAGTGCCTCAATAACAATGGCGTTTATGTAAAAAAATAGTATTAGGTTCAGTATTGTTGCAAATAAAGTTTTGTTTTGGTATCTTTTATTTTTTGTTGAGATAGACATAATCGTTCTTTACTTTCTGGACGATCCTTGAACTTGCATGAGAGCTTCTTGACTACAAAATGTCGCACAGGAACCCCATTGTTAATGATTGTTAATGAATGTTTACAAATATTTGGCTACAACATGGCCCTGAATTGTCGCAACTCTTATACAAGATGTATCAAAAATATATTTAAAAACTTTACAAAATATTTAGATTTTGAGGTATTAATGAAAGTTTACGATATATCTTACCTCAAAAACTCAACAAATGTTCAAAATGTCCTCTGCTCTACGTAAGCATGCACTCTTCGTATCATTGACTGTCACACTCGTTCAAATACTCCCAGATGGTGCCGAATGGTTTTCGCAAGCTTCCGTGACACGTTGATGAAGGGTCTCTGCATTAGGAATGTCGGCTGCATAAACCAATTGTTTTAGATGGCCCCGCAGATAAAAATCCAAAGGATAGACAAACGTTGAAGCCAGACTAACCAACAATGTACACAAATGACAAATGTAAACAAGTCTCCATGGCAACATAGCGTCATCTGGTTGGTTATAAACTTCCGTTGATGGATTGTGCCTCAAACCGCATTGAACGTAAACTTTCATTAATACCTCAAACTCTTTCGGACATATATTTATACGGACTATGTTTCTTGTTTTGGTGTATGGAACCCGACCTCAAACTTTGTAAACGTATTTTTGATACACCCTGTAAATTGAGGAACTCTACTGAAGGTAGTTTCTAGAAGGCCGTGACAGTAGTCTGAGCAACAATCCAACCTTGTCTCAGTCCTGGATTTTAATAATCAATATTTTTTTCGTTTGTGCCACGGTCTATAGATATTCTTGGTCATCGAGCTCCATTGTTAAAATGAAGCTAAAGTTTCTAGCTCCCAGTAGGGCTGGAACTCTATTGAAAAGTGGCGCTGCATGTACAATCTGCCCAACTGCGCCTGCAGCGCCACCCAATCTGACCCTTTACTTTCGTATTCAGTTTCAATGAAAATCTCTATCGCAGGTTGCGGTGCGATCTATGCGGCACCTGGCGCGATCTGTTTTCCTTAGCTTCTCGAAACAATGGAAAATGACCGAAGCTCGATGACCATGAATATCTATAGACCGTGGTTTGTGCGAAACCATGAAGGTTGAATTGTTGCTCAGACAACTATGGTCAGGTGACTTTTCAGTTCCCAGGCCTATCTTTCCAACATCTCCTAAAAAGAAAGCCTGCGGACTGAAAATTCATAGATTGTTACATCATCATAAAAAGGCGTTTTAATGGTATTTCTACCAATAATAAGCCCTAAATTATGACTGTTTATAATCATGTAACAATGCATGAATTTTCAGTGCACTGGCTTTCTTTCTATACTCTGTCCAACGAAAGAAAAACTGGGTGTGCCTAATTAAATTTCCGATTTCAATTGTTAGACATTGTTGTTAAGTAAAATTAACAATGCTTAACAATTGAAATTGGAAATTTAACTAGACACGCCCAGTTTTTCTTTCGTTGAACAGAGTATAGACAACGCCTCCTAAAGATAAGGCCTGAGCGCGAAAACGTCAGACATTGTTATCATCATCCGAAGATACGTTTAATCGCATTTCTACCAATAATAAGCTCTGAAATGCGATTAAACGTAACTTCGGATGATGATGTAACAATGTCTGACGTTTTCGCGCTCAGGCCTTATCTTTAGGAGGCGTTGGTATAGGAGGTGTTGGTCTTCCTAACGCTACGTCATCAAACGAGGGCTGACAATCCAACTTCGTGGGCCACGTCTTATTTATGATAACTGATTGATTGTTGCTATTTACATTTGGTATATTGCTTTGTTGCCTTTTTATATTGTTACTAGCAGAGGCACCCGGCGTTGCCACTGTTGTAGGAGATAATTACAGTTGTAGGTTAAACAGAACAATCTCATGAAGTTAAATAATAAATTTGTTTTCAGTAATTCTACAATGTTCATCTATAGACGAAGCAGTTGTTCAGATGTGTCCGATGCCCCGGATAACTTTTTGTCATCTCTGCCCAATACTCATTCATTTCTTTGCTGGCATTTCGATAGATATGAATTATTGTTACAATCCTTCGAAAGATTATTATATGTCATAACACCATATGGTTGTTGGTTTGAAGAGTTGAGTTCATGTATGCTTTGTTATCGGTTATGTCGTCAACTGTAGCTCGAACGAAGGGACTGCGTCCTCTGTCATCTTTCACTCTTTCTCAATAGTCTGCTAACTCTCCATTATCTTCAGTTACTGATCATTATTAAATATTTCCAAGAAAATGTCAATTTCTAAGAAAAGCCCCAACAACAAGAATTCTACGTATTGTTACAAATTCAATTTTGTTTTATAATTCTCAGCGGTGGGATGGAACCATCATCTTAATGAACCTACTTATATTGCACACTCTGCCCGGGACTTTACTTACCCTCTTGTTGTTCTGTCTCAGATTAAAATGTTATTCATCTTCACCTCCGGGGAGCATCACTGGATACTTTAGACCTATCTTTTAAAATTTCCCTTGCCCTTGACGTAGAAGCTCTTATACCTTCCTGCTCTAGCGGAGCTTCCGTTGTTCAGATGTTTTCAATGCCCGGATACCTTTTTATCTTTCTGTTACAAATTTCACTGATCAATACTCGTTCTTTCTGTTTTTTTGCCAAACACACAAATTTTCGCCAGTCGTCTGGACGTTTTTAGGGAGCTCAAAGGAGACCCGTGTGATTCCTTAGCCTCTTCGATAAACACTGCCTTATCTATGTCCTGTCATTGCATAATCATTTTTATGCTTGTTGTTAATAATTCGTTAACCGCCTCCCTAAAAGAGGTTAATATGGTTAAGTATGTAGTGCAACACCAGTTAATGCTTAACAAACTTTCAACCCCCCTTTCCACCCCTTAGGGGTTGAATTTCGAAAAACCTCTTCTTAGTGCTGACTTACATTTTGTAAGGAACCTCTGTACAAAATTTCAAGTTTCTAGGCCTTATGGTTTGGGCTGTGCGTTGATCACTCACTCAGTCAGTTTCTTCTTTTATATATATAGATTAAACTGTGTTCTTGTTTTAGATGTCTTATTTCATATCATTTGTTCATGTGTATCTCATTCCCCTTCTTCATTTTGAGTTTTGTTCAACTTTTGAACTTCCCTCTACGGCATTTTATCATCAAAAAACACAGCGCATAGTTCAGGGCTGTGAATCGGCTATCAAAATCGTAATGGTTCCCGTCTTGTGACTTTCTTCTTACACCCCCTCCCTCTCCCCTCACTTAGTGACAAAGAGTACATTGCAGCAGTTGAACCCGTCGTGAAGGAAAATTGGCAGTAAAAAGTGTATGAAATTGTAACACTTCTAAGTACTAGTATCGGCACACCATATCGTTCATGTAGCCCTGCAGTTCCACAACTTGTCTGCAAGACGGGTGCTATGTTAGCTGACTGAGAATTATAAGAACGACGTATTGACTTCTATCAAGAACTGTTGCAGCGGTTTGAAGCAGGAGATCTTCTTCCAAGACCTCGCCTTCTGTGATGACCATATTTTTGGACAGCTCAAAAAAGGCAATGGGTGGCAAAATTTCATTCGACTGAGAAGGGAGCAGGCCGTATACGAATGGCTGCACACTCAACCAAAAGAGTTTTTTCCTAAAGATATTTATGCACTTCCAAAACACGGGAACGTTTGTATTGAACGTTCTATGTCGAAAAATTTGTCGTTGTATATCTTGTTCATCCAATAAATTACGAGATAAAAATATTTAGAGTTTTAAGTTAAGTCACCTTAATATTGTGATCCATATCTCAAAAGTACAAGACTTGTATATTAATAGTTTCTAAGGAAACTTTGTTTTTCAAGGTGATCTTAGGTGAATATCTTACCCGTTTAAAATGTACTGATAAAAGCGTTGTAGTACCTATTGCAACAAAAAATTAATATTGCAAATTGTTTACATTTATTACTAAGAAATGCAATAAACATTATGGGTATTTACATAATTGAAGTCGAAAAAACTAGAACTCTTTTAAAAACATTCGTTTCTATTAAATGTTTTGGTGGGAACTGGTTTCAACATTTTCCGACTTATATTTAGATGTATCTGCATACAGAGTGAAAATTAATTCCACTGCCAAACTTGGAGAGGTAGTAGGGATAGTCGAAACAAACAACTTTTCTTCATACCAGTTTTGCGAGAAAAATTTATTTACCAACGCAGAACAGTTACAGAAGAACTCCAAGATATGTGAGTACAGGACGCGTGGAAGAGGAGATACTGCAACGGTTTGCAGAGGATCCCTCAACAAGCACACGTGCACTCGCACATGCTGTGAGGAACAGTCAAACAATTGTCTGGAACGCCATGCATGACAATGGGCAACATCCATACCACGAACAGAATGTGGAGGCTTTGCGACCCACGACTACCAACTACGTGTGCACAGTTGAGGAGGCTTTCCGACTGGTATTTTCGAAATGTTGCCGTCAATCCCGCGTTTGGTGAACTTGTTTTGTTTTCTGATGAAGCACAGTTCACCAACGATTTGAACGACACAAACACAGTTTCTTCAATTTCTCATGTGTGGAACGACACAAACACTTTGAACAACTGCTGTAACTGTTCTGTGTTGGTAAATAAATTTTTCTCGCAAAACTGGTATAAAAAAAAGTTGTTTGCTTTAACTATCCCTGCTACCTCTCAGTGGAATTAATTTTCACCCTGTATACATAACTCTAATACAGTATGCGCCTAAATATACCGGGTTTTGCAAAAGTTCTGTTACACCTGCGGATGCGTCGGTATCAGGGGGTGGAAGCATCCACGGAGCAGGTGCTGTTGAAGACGTGGGCGATGCCATAATGTAATCATATATAGGTGGAATGAATGCGATTCGGATGCTAGGATATTGCGATGGAACGTAACAGAATCGAGATCTCTACGCTCCTTCGCGCGGGCCACAACAAGTCTGACATCGCTAAGCAGCTCAACGTCAACCGGATGACTGTCCACAGAGTCGCAGAGAGGCTGAAGAAAGGAAAAGACCTCAAAGAAGGCCCACGTGCAGGCAGACCTCGCGTTATCAATCGTGTGGATATCAGAAAAGCCTTCGAACGTGACCCGACTCACAAAATGACACCGTTCGCAAAGAAATCGAAGATTTCTGTGGCCACGGTGTCCAGAGCCATTAAGCAAGAGGGTGGAAAGATGGCAAATAATTCATAACCATTTCTGCATACATGCAAAAGTGATCTGTTTAAAGCAAAATCAAAGGATACATCAACCTATTAGAAACCAAAGAATACCATTGTGGCTTATACTCTATTCACTATCGTTTTTGATACCCGGCCTCAGTGATGATGCTCGGCGTCGTGGCGTCGAATGGCATGAAAATGCCGCCAATCTGCTTCCCGACCGGTTACAGGCTTACCGCGGCCGACTGCAAGGACATCTTGACCAAAGACATCTTTTTCTGCTCTGGGTGAAAAAGGTGACGAGGAATGCGAACTACATCTTTCAACAGGACGGTGCCCCGGGCTACAGTGCCAAGACCGTCCAAGAGTGGTTGTGGTCGAACATGAATTTCTGGTCGAAGGACTTTTGGCCTCCTGAGTCGCCCGGCCTCAACCCTCTTGACTACAGCGTGTGGGTGCATATCGAGAGCAAGGCCTGCAAGATCCGTCACAGCAACGTCGACCAGCTGAAAGCATCTGTGAACCGCATGTGACCGCCATGAAGAAAGACTACATCCGTAACGTTTGTCGGGCCTTTAAACCGAAGTGTGCCAAATCGATTATTATGCATTGTGTAGACACCAATATCAATTCTGGCAATAAAAACGGTGTCTAACTGCATCAACACGTAGTTATGTCATTTTTGCTGGGATCCTCACAAGTGTAACAGAACTTTTGCAAAACCCGGTAGGATACTGAAACACCACCTGATGCCTTCTACGGGGTTCATTTCAGTATTATATGTTTTGGCACATACTATATTAATAATATTCAATAACTTGTAAATGAATGCAATTTCCTTTAAAAGGAATAAAAATATAGTTCTATCTTGAAAGCACCAACTTCAGTCTGTAATTTTAGATTATGTATGTGTATTATTTTTTTTCTAAGTGACAAATTTGGGGTATATTCTGGTATTTTCACAGGACGAATGATAACAGCTCAGGGGTACATTCTGGTATTCTCTAAAATAATTCTTTTAAATTAAAGTTGAACTTATATGAAAATTATATTTGAAAATCTTTCACTGCCTAAAACAACATTTATTATTTTAAAATTTTGTTTAGGCCACCAGAAGGCAATACCTCCTTAAATTCCTTTACAATTTTAATGTTTAGCTTCACTGCAGAATTATACTTACAAACACACAGGTGTAGGACAAAAGAAATCGATTTGGCCTATACTTCTGTACTTGGGAGTTTCTTTCTCAAATTTCGCATAATAAAAAAATAAAATATCTGTTTTAAGCTGCAGAGAAATAAAATATTCCCCAACGTTTTGCATGTTTTCAACTAAAACTTGGAAAAGAAACTATCAAGTGTAGAATTGTAGCTTGAGTCGATTATTTTTGTTTTCTTTCTTTTTTTTTATTTTTTATTTTTTATTTTTTTTGCTTGCCGGTGTAGATAATTTTAAACAAGCTTAATGGAATTATTTCGTTTTATAGAGAATGCGTTTTTTATAGATGTTGATTAACTAGCAACTTGCAGACGAGAGAGAATAACTTTTGCACTCTCACGCCATCAGCGACAGATTAACCTCTGCTCGGGCCCTATTTTATTTTGTGTTTAGAAACAAATATGCACAAAAATTCTAGACAAAATTCATCGCCGGGCCTTCTTGGAAGACAATTGGGCCCCGTTTTCGCCTATCTTTTTTATCTATAGAGTGCCCAACCGTCCTCCCGACATGTGTTACTTTCCTCATGTTACGAACGAACATGATCTCCTCCTTGTTCTCTACAGAGTCCCAGATGCGAACGTAGTCATACATTTATTGACGCTCCAGCAGCAATACAACAATTAAAAGAGTCGGCTGTTTCCTTACCAACAACACTTGGTTCCAGATCAACATAGACGGCTCGTGGAACGTGCTTCCCCGCATTAGTCTCGCTGAAGAACGTATTAAAAGCTTCTTCTCCTCGGCCGTTGGTTCCATCTACGTGGCTCACGCGACCGTCGGGCTTGATACCGTGCTCTAGACAGTACAACTCCCAACACGAGTTGCCCATCTGGACTCCTGCTTGACCAACATGGACACTGATGCATTCACGCTGAAACAAAAGATGGAGTAAATATTAATTGTCTGTGACTACCTACTTATTGCGATTTAAAACAATTTTTTAGAATCAAAACTTAATTTGTGAAAATATTAAAAAAATGGAACGATCAAACAAGTGTAGAAGTATTTATCGTTCGAGCATCTAGATGTGTAATATTGGTCGAAAATTAATAAATGTAACTTTTCATAAATACATAGATTTACGCTGTTCACTAGCAACCCTTCCCATATTTCAATTAATCTGTATGCCCAGATTTTTAAAAATTTTATAGAAAGGAACATACTTATGATTCATCATCAAAATAAGGTGAGATGCCGAATCTGGACCGGAATTATTTGATAATAAAGCGCGTATAACAGCGCAGATGAAACTGATAACCAAAACCCATTTCTCTCAGCCACAGTAGAGAAATCTTGCGTTTAAACGGAATTGAGTAACGATTATATTTAATTTTTTTTTCTCATCAAGACCGATTTTAAGTTAGGTTTAAATAGGAGACAGTTGCGTCACGGATTCAATCCCGCTGAACTGTGTTTGTATAATCATTTATTTATCAACTTATTTTTTCCAGGGTTAAGTAAGAGAGGAGAATTCGCTAGTGTTACAGGTCCTTTTGTAGAAACCTGAAATATAGATAAAATTCAGTGTGTGGGCTTTGCATTACTCGGAGAGAACTCGAAAGAATCGTCATTCGAGATCGTATTACTAACGAAACTTGGAGCGCATTCGTTCCCCTTCTACGGACAGATCTTTTTACATGCAGGCAATTCTCTTTCAAAACGAAACGGAGAAAGGGTCGTATTCTGTTGGGTTGTTTTTGTTTACACTCTATTCCTTTGCTTGAAGAAGGCTTTTGAATCCCGGGGCTGAAAGTAAGGAAAACTTGTCTATAATTTTCAAACCCGAAACTTTATGGTGATATTCAATTTGAAGTGAGTCGAATCCAAGATGTAGTTCATTATCAGCTTTTGGCGTCATAAACGTAGGCGCTCTGATTCTATTTGTAAAATACAGGATTCCAAGGCTGCTATTGTCCAGTGGACTTTACATATAAATCCAGTTTTAATTGCTTTTCCCGAAATCACCATAAAGTTGCCGGATACGAAAAAAATAACTGCAAACGTTGATTTCATCTATATGTTGAAACGGTTGGGTCTAATTCTCAGAGCATGAAGGCAGTCCATGACTCACTCAAAAATCAACGAATTCATCAGATGATTATAGAACATCGTGACATCATGATTAGTCAGGATACACAATCAGTAACAAAATAACCACTGTAAAAATATTTCGAGGCGGTTACCATAGAAATCTTTATCTTACATTACAGTTATCGTTTATTACGTTGCCCCTATGTTTGTTAGGGAATTAGTATATTAGGCTACTATTTTTTAAAATTAAGTATCTCAAATTATACTAGAAATTTCAACGGAAAATAAGAAGGAAAAAAAACATGAACTTGGTTAGTCAATTCCTAAGGCTATAAAATGACTTAAGTTCTCCCTGGCATAGACAGGAATTTTTCTTCGAGGGAAGGAGGGCGCAAGGGCAGGGCAATCATTTATGTAGCCCATATAAATCTATTTTCCCTCCGTCGTAGTTGCGCCCTAGCATTTTTATTCTCAGTTTCCTAAAATCTTTTCTACGTGCATTTCGGATAATGAATTCGTCTGTCCTCCTCCAAAATGAAAATTTAAATTTATTCTTATTTATTATTTACCAGTTATTGGTTTAAGTGGCAAATAAATTTCATTGCTTATGAGTTTTAATGCTTTTAGAATCGCTTTTTATCCCATGAGTTGTCCTTGGTTGGGAGTCGAACCCACAATCGACATCCTCAAGTATCACAAATATTATTGACTAGCAGAGGACCCGGCGTTGCCGGGGATAATTACGCTTGTAGGTAAACAGAACAACCTCAAAAAGCTAAATTAAACCTCCAAATTGGTTAAATAATAACTCAATCACTACAATATAGAGCAAAGGGACTATCCATTCTAAGAAAAATCCAAAAGACAGGAATTTACCTCACGTAACCTTACTTTAGATGTACACTTGATGTTGTTGCAATTTCCTTTCTTCTTTCGATGTCTTGAAGCAAAAATTGACCATTCATCACTTTGTGTAGTCTAGCGGTCGCCAATTCTTCTATTTACTTGCTTACCGTTTGCTCAATACAGCGCAGAGCTAAAGGAGTGCTTCCTCTGTCGTCTTTCACTCTTTCTCAATAGTCTGCTAACTCGTTATCTCCAGTTACTGATCATTTTTAAAGATTTTCAAGAAATTGTTAAGTACCAAGAATTCTCTTTTCTAAGAAAAGCCTGAATAACAGGAATTCTATGCATTGAATTCTATATTGCACAAACTTTGCCTTGCATTGTTGGTCATGAGACATATATTGTTGATCCTTGCATAGTGTTGGTGCATTGCGTGTTGACAGCATTGTTGATACCTATTGTTGCACAAACTTTTATATGCATTGTTGGGTCACGAGATATATATTGTTGATCCTTGCATAGTGTTGGTGCATTGCGTGTTGACACCATTGTTGATACTATTGTTGCACAAACTTTTATTCGCATTGTTGGTCATGAGATATTTCTCATTAATATGCCTTGCCATAACCATGAATATCGATTTTTTTATAAATAATAATTATTTTTTCGAAATCTGAGGTAGACAGTGACCTTCCTCATGCGAAATTTTATCAAGATCGGAATAAAACTGTAGATTTCTATAAAAAACAAACAAACAAACCCACAAACAAATCCACAAACCCACAAACAAACATCCTTCTATATATATAACTAGAAGAGGTACCCGGCGTTGCCCGGGATAATTACACTTGCACAAACTTTTCCTTTCATTGTTAGTCATGAGATATATATTGTTGGTCCGTGCAGAGTGTTTGTGAATTGCGTGTTGATACCATTGTTGCAAAAACTTTGTCTTGCATTGTTGGTCATGCGATATATCTCATTAATATGCCCTGCCATAACCAAGAATATCGATTTTTTATCAATAATTATTATTTTTTCGAAATCTGAAGTAGACAGTGACCTTCCTCATGCTTTGAAGGTCATGTATGCGAAATTTTATCAAGATCGGAATAAAACTATAGATTTGTATAAAAAACAGACCCACAGACAGACCCACAGACCCACAGACGCACAGACCCACAAACATCCTTCTTTATATATATAGATAGATTATTGTTGTAGCAAGATGCCTCAGATTTAATTTTCGAAATCCCTTTAATTTCGAATGCGCCAAATCACATATAGGCTACAAGTAAATGAAACCAAGTTGGCTTATTTCCAGATTTTATTTCACGTTTCATTAAATGGCTATTAATAAAATGTTTTTTTAATTTAAGTTTTCCATCACATTGTGTTTTTAATTATCCTAACGAATTAATGATAATTTTGAAAAAAAAGCTCATCTGTGCAATTCAAATACTGACTTTATATATATAAATTAAAAGGAGTTAAAATTACGTATTTCATTTTTACATACCTGGCTTTAGAGGATGTTCAAACAAATAATGACCGGGCATTTTGTTACATATTACCACTATATTTTGCTAGTTGAAGATTGGTAGTCGCATATTTATATCCTGTGATTCAATTTCTAAATTTTCAATTCATTTCTAGTGTTTAGTTATGTTGGAGCAAGATCATGCATGCAATTGCTTATTTTATGTTGTTCGGCATTTGCCCATTTGACTCATTTCAGACGAATCAATCTTATCATGAATATAATCAGCACATCTTAATGTGCTTAACAGCTTAAAATATTCCTTTGGAATACGTGTCTTTTTCATGTACAAAATGACTTTATGGCACTCATCAAGATGAAGTCAGTCATCGCCAAAAACCATACAGAAGCCTCCAGAAGAAGCTATCGATAGAACTCACAAGCGGATGCGACAAAAAGGAGAAATTTAGACTCGTTCTTCACGTTAAGAAATGCGAAATTTTTTTGGAGATGCCTACCTTTGAGTAAATTCATTCGTAAATATAATTGTTCGTATAAAATATAACAAAATTCGCAGGGGATTTTGTTAAAGGCAACATTTATTAATATAAAGGTGTTTCAATTATGGTCTTAAAAAGCTATACATATAGTCAGGAGTCTCTATATCGCTGCAGGGATTGCATTTATATTTGTCTCCACTAAGAAACGAAAAAGCAAGACAATATTATATCAGTGATTTCCCAAAAAGACACCCCAAAATTATACATTAATTGTTTTTTTTTTAATTGCGAATGCAAAATTTTATGTAAATACAATTCTATTCAATTAAGACGTTGAATCAAAGAATGGAAGCAATAGGAAGTTTCAAATTATTTCTAATTCCATGGTGCAAATATGCCGAAACTGTAACGTAATAGTTAGAATTTATTACTGTCTTTCTTATTGTGCTTTTTGTACATTAAGAAATCTAAATGACCCTCAATCTCCCGCAGAAGAATTGGAACAGGTGAACTTTCATAAGTTCTTTACATTGATATTTTTAATCATTCTTAATCTTTTTATTAAACTGAGATGAATAGATTCTTTTTAATTTTTATTTTTTGCTTTGATTAATTCTAACTTAATTATTTAAATTTCTATGTGATTAATTTTAAAAAATGGATTAATCTGATCTTAATGAATGTGAACTCTACATAATATCAGAGTTTTATTTTACTTCCTCTCTCTTTCGTGAAACGGTCAGGAAGTCAAAAGAAGTTCTAGTTTTGCCTCTGTAGAACTTAAGGATTAAATAGAATCATACATGACGATTCAACTCTATTACATAGCATTATTCAACATCCACATGAAGATTGTTGACGATTGATTAAACTCGTTAACAAATTTGATGTAAATACATGTAATAATGAAACACTCGGTATGAATTCATAATCGGCATGAGGTCATCCATCAACGATACACAAGCTGTTTTACAAGCTAAGGAAAATGAAATTTATGTCAAACAAATACGGGCAATGATTTATTTAATGAAAATCGACAATACCGGAGATTCATAATTTAACGTTTCGGTTAAACTTCTTTCTTTCTTGCAGTTTTTTGCTGTATATATATATATATATATATATAAATATGTAGTGGTCGAAACTATTTTCAAGGTTAAGTCAAAACTGCTTCCTTGTTGTGTCTTTGATTTATGATATAGGAAAAATAAAGCTTTTCATTTCACCTGCAGAAATAAAATCTATTAATCTGACTTACAGCGGCGAGTTTCTCCTTCGTACTTCATGTTGACGTGTTGGCTTTTCCCTCATGGGAAGACGCCACACTTGTATCTGGAAGTTGGCACCTGTTTATTTTTCACACACATTTTTCTTGCTCGAGTGATCCAAGGCAAGAACTTCATGTCTCTATTAAATCGTCCAGTGCGATTAGCGGGTGCTTCCTTTCGCTGGGTTTTAGCTAATTAATCGTTAGACGGAAGTGACGCATTTAACAAAAGATTCTCTTCTAGATAAACCAGAAAGGTTCTGTGCACGTTATTTACCCAGGCGAAGTGTTGGCAGTGTGTATTCAGCTTTTGTCAAAATATTTAGGTGACATTGCGTTTGTTTATTTTTATAAAGCCATGTGTTATTTCAGGATAAAAAATACGATGTGTTTTGTTTGATAAATATTTAAAAGATGCAATTGTTACAGCATGATTTAGCTTTTAAATAATGCTAATTTTTAATTACGTGAAAAGTAGAATTCCAAACAAATTATTGTCTTTATAAAATTAATGCTACTACTACTCTATATAATATGACAAGTTTTAGTTCTTACTAGATCGCTGACCCCTCACATGACGGGTTATACAGTGATTAAAAAAATTATTGGCACGATGTAAAATTACAACTTAAACCATTTATTACACAAGCGACAGCCAGCCTGCATAAATTAACATCACGTACCTTAGGATGTGCGTTCTAATAATAACTAATAACTTTTGTTTCAATATAAATTACAATTAGAGAAAAAAAATTAAAAGGAGAACATCACCTGATTTTGCGCAAAGAAATTGTTGGCACACTCAACACTCTGAGGAGAACGTTTTAACAAAACGAAACAAAATAATTTTCAATGCACCATCTTATATTTTGTAGGTCCTCCTTTTTGTTTAATGACTTCTTTACAACGATTTTGCATGCTTGCAACTAGTTTTTCACACACTTTAGGCTCAATAGCATCCCACGCATCTTGCAGCATCCGTTTCAGTTCGTCCTTGTTCTTTGGACGTCTACTCGTAAGCCTTCTTTCAATCTCTTCCCATAGATGCTCTTTGGGATTCAAGTCTGGAGATTGTGCACACCAATCCAACACGATGATATTTTCGGACTTGAAGTAGTCTTTGACAACTTTAGCCGTGTGTTTTGGGTTATTATCTTGCTGGAACACAAAATTATTCGCAAGACCCAACTTTTCGGCAGAAGAGTGTAGATTTCCACGCAAAATGTCCAGGTATTGTTTTTTTGTCATGATGTTCTCGATAAATAAAAGATTTCCAACACCTTTACTTGTCATACACCCACACACCATCACAGACCCTCCTCCATGTTTGATGGTTGGTCTGATGCAACTGGGATTGAGCGTTTCAATTTTTTTCCTCCATACTCTTTTGGCCCCATCATGGCCAAATAAGTTTAATTTGCTCTCGTCGGATCATATTATGTGATCCCAAAAAAGTTTAGGGCTATCTCGATATTTTTGGGCCTATGTCATTCTCTTCTTCATGTTCCGTTTGTTTATCCATGGCTTCTTGCGCGCAATCGATTTCGTAGTTTGGGGTGACTGTGATGTCCTCTTCATTTTGAAGTTCTCCCGCTACTTTTGCTGCGCTGATAAACGCATCTTGTTTCACCTTCTTGACGATGACTTTATCCTGATAATGGGATGCCTTCCTTTTCCGACCTCTCCCTGGCAAATTTTTCACTTGTCCTGTATTTTTGTATTTATCAACAAAGTTCCGTACAGTGGATTTTGAAATTCCCACTGCTTCTCCAATTTTTCCCAATGATAAGCCATTTTCGTGATGTTTAATGACACATTCTCGGATATCGGAAGACCACTCGCGTCTTTTCGGAGACATGGCAAATAAAATATAGCTTTTCTCAAAATTTAGATGATTTCCCTCTTTATTTAATAAATTTAATGCAAATAGGCAGGCGATCTCATTATATTTAGGTGTTGTGAACATAGAAATGGTATCGGCTCAACAATTTTTTTGCACAAAATCGGGTGGTGTTCTCCTTTTAATTTTTTTTTCTCTAATTGTAATTTATATTAAACAAAAGTTATTATTAGAATGCACATCCTAAGATACGTGATGTTAATTTATGCAAGCTGGCTGTCGCTTGTACTTTGTGCAAAAAATGGTTTAAGTTGTAGTTTTACATCGTGCCAATAATTTTTTTGCACACTGTATATTTAATTTTCTCTTTTTTATGTTGTTGGCTTCCGACAGACCAAGAGAATTATTTCATATTGTATTTATTTATTTATTTATTTATTTATTTATTATTATTATTATTATTATTATTTTATATTTTATTATTTGTTAATGAACGGGGGCCCAAGCGCAGTTTGCTCGGTAATTAGTTTTATCAAATTCAATTCATTCAAATTGTTTCGTTTGATGGAACTCACGTTTTCTCCTTTATTTTGTTGATGTGAGTTTTTATAGATAACACTGTGATACTATGCATGAGAGCATTGTTAGATTTTATTACTTTGTTGCCTTTGTTGTCTTCACTTGTACGTTCCATTTTGCTGTGTGATGATTAAAAAGAATTATTGTACCACTGCCGTTTGTCTCTTGCCTATGCATATTTATAGTTTTGTGATTGATTGGTGATAAAAATTGTTGCTCAGACAACAATGATCAGGTGACTTTTCAGTTCCGGCGTGTGCTTTAATTGAGCGCCAACAATGCTTAAACGTGCAACAACAATGCAAAACTGTTTCCGTGACGAACTCACATGTTCTTCTTTATTTATAGTTGGATAGATTAATAACAATGACTGACTCCTGGCTTCCGTACCACAACAATCCCTGGCTTCGTACGGATTGTTGTAACTTTCTTTGTTGGCTTCAGACAAACCAAGAGAATTTTAATATTAGATTTGTAGAGCATATATATTTTCCTGGAAAAAATTTACATACAAGGTGTAACAAAAATATTAGGCAGGCTATATGTAGTCGATTTCTACACATAAAATAAAAAAAAAAGTTTATATAAGGTCGTAAAGTGACTCGTTACTGATTTATAGGTATCATCTGCGTGTTTATTTAATTCGCTAGATTAACAATCATTTGCATGTATTTTCAGTCAGGTTCAATGAGTAATAATGAAAACAAATAATTAAATATATGAACTCCTATTCATTAAAAGAGTTATTACAACTCCTACTCTTATATAATTTTAAATTTTATGTTAAAATGTAAATTATGAAATTAGAGGGTTATTCTTGTTTAATCGCTTACTTACACGCGTAACTAAACATGCTCCACCCCATTCATCCTTCTTATCTCGGACTCCGAAATTTGCTCTCCAAAAGTCCCAATTTTCCTTTGAAGACCCTTAATTTTCCCTGAACAACCTTAATCTCGGTAAAGCGATAGAGCTTAGTCTCCTCCCAAAGAAAATCCTAGGTGTGTACCGCTAGGAGGTACATTGTAGAACTAGATACTGAAAATTCGATATTTAAAGAAATTTGTAAAGGCTGGAGAAATCTATATCCATAGGTCCACCTTAATAAGCTTGCGTTGCAATAATGGGATGATGCAAGAGCTTCCAATTTTGTTCCAATTTGAAAACGTGGCGTCGTTCCGCAGAATGACTCTGAATCATGTTCTATATCGCATTAGGTTGGATTAAAATTATGCAAGCTCAGTAAATGGCCATTTGAACACGTATAGATGACAGATAGTAACAGCTGGATTGTTTTAAAGATTGATGGCGCCGTCCAGCGCGGAACGATTCAATCTCCTGGAGGGATGTGATCATGAGCTGCTTTAAGTGCTATAATTTAATATCAGAGAAATGCTTTATTATTGGTTCTTTGCAAAACTTATATGAAACCGTAACAAAATTATTAAAGCCAAAGTTCATCGGCGCTGGTTTAAGTACTAAGGTCGCAACTATTGTAGAGATTAAAGACACTGACGGAAAATTTAAATAAATGTAGATGAGGAGAACAGGATACCTTAACCAAAGGGTTAAGTTTTAAGGCTACGATCAAATATATATTATTTACCTATTTCTTTTTATAATTAATCCACGGTTCGCATTTTTAAAAACTCGTATATATCACAAGCCCAGAGAGGTTCAAATTTCTAAGATGCCCGTAAGGGAGGAGAGGAGGAAGATGCAGGAAATGGAAGGAAGGAATGCCTATAAATATCATTTACAAATAATAAATTTCTCCCGTTTATCCTTAAATTGCTCAAGTTATTCAACTTAAGGTGTAACCATATTACTTCGCATCCCTTGTAGTATAATTGTCACGCGATTATCTCGCAAACGAGGCCAAAGTATCACTTTAATTAGCATCGAATGGGGTTTGGTTATAATTGGCTCTGTTTCACGGATTCTTTGTAGTGTGTGCCTGGGAGGTCACCATCCTTCCAGCCCGTGGTGAATAAACCACTACACGCAAATAAATCATCTCTTATTCTTCCTTTCCTTCCCCCAAGGATGGAGCGCATTCCGTCGTTGGTCTGAATGGACGTAATCACGCTGCTTCACTCGTCCGAGGACGTTCGAGCTAAGCGGGGATGACTAATTAAAGACGCCGATTGGTCAGAGTTCTACTTGGAAATCGTTTTTAATATTGCAGAGGAGGAGGAGGAGAAGGAAGCAGTTTAAATGAGGAAGGGAGGTTCAATTCTTGAAAATCCCCGTAGAAAAGGGCATTTAAATGAAGGGGAAAAAAAAGTCATCCAAAGATTTTGCTTTGCAAATTGCTTTTTAATCGTTATGATGGCTCGCAATTAACGCCCAAACGAAACTTAAATTATTTTTAAAAAATTATAATATAAAACAATTTAAGTTGTTTATGTCTTTTCCTAATAGCTAGTTGACAACACGCAATGTCCTCGATAGCAGAGGGTAATGGTTATAATTAAACGGATAAAAATGAAGGACTTTTTTCTAAGGTCTACAAACAATGGATACAGGTGCAGATTTTTTTAAGGTAAGGCCTTTATATATATATCCGAAGAAATAACTGCATTAAAAGTTTTGAAGGTAAAAAGTTTTTCCACGAAGGCATTGTTTCATAATAACGATTTCCTGTTTATATTGTTTCTTCTTCCAAGGCTGCGTGGGCGTTTTCATCATTGACCTGGGGTGCGACCCTGTCGAATCGGTCTCCCACCGCAACAAGTGAGATGTTATCCCATCACTCCCTCCTTGTAAACCTCCCTTACAGAAGAAGGATTTGTGTTTTTGGTCATTAAAACGAGCCCCATGTTGTTTCGGTGTCATGACTGGTCGGCCAACCGATTCGAAAGGAAATGGTTCCATCCTTCTGTAGCCCCCGGTTAGTGTTTCGATCCAAATGGATTATAAAAGTTCTAAAAGAGAAAAAAAAAAAAGGACACAAAAAAGGGCTTCTCTGCAAATGGGTCTCTCGTGCAAACGAATTAGGTAGGGTGGGTGCGTGGAAGCCCGAGAAATGGCCGTTAATCAAAGGGTTTGCTCTGCCTTGGAGAACTGGCAGCTAGGAGCAGCAGGCGATTTTCTTTGAAATTGTCTGCGGCGTTTGCGCACATGGGCCCGCGACGCTTGGTTGCGCGATTTAAGCGATCCGAGTGCGCGCACGAGCAATGTTGGTGGAGCAGAAAGGGCGCCATCAGTCCATGGAACCTTTTAAAAACTCACCTGACAACTGCAAGAAAAACCGCCCACTCCCACCGCTCCGAAAAAACCATTGACTGGAGACCCCGCGCGCGCTCACTCATGCCGTTCGCTCTCACGTGCGTTCCAAACGCGCTCCTTCCGGTAGTCGGCCTCGCCCTTCAATGGGACGAAACTCCTATAGTAAAAAGAAGGATTGAAGGCGAAAGAGAGAGAGAGGGGGCAATATTACCTCCGCAATAAACTCTGCTTCCCCCCCCCCAAATAAAAAAGATTTAAAGCGTCAAGGTGAACGAGAATCGAAGTTTAAAAAAATAAACTTTCATTCTCACGCGCTTTCATTATTGCTTTTCTTTATTATTATTAAATCGCATAACTACGCGTCCGTTCGCGTCCATAGTTCATTTCTTGAGTCCATTTCTTCAACTTTTTTCTTTTTTGCACATCCGTGCGTTCCGCTCTCGTCTACATTTGCTATGATAGAGCTGCGTTATGTCCTCACGATATCGAGTTTGATTTCCATAGAATAACACTTAAAGCTGCATTTTCCTTAAAAAAATATCTAAATCGAGCTGATAGAGCAAATAGTCGTTCCTATTTTTCCAAGACCACATTGAACAGAGCGTGTAGCTATCATATCGTAAATTTAATATTCGAAAAGGATTTTTTGTGGACAAGAAGTTTATTTTCCTTGCTTTGACTATTGTTCCTATCCACATGCTTTAGGTATTCCAATCATGCTCAATGAATATCTATCAGCCTACTTAAGGTCTTACTTGGTCTTCCAGGCTTGGGAGCAGAGGGACGAACACAAACATCCATGCTCTCGGCGGGATTCGAACCTGCGACACGTTGATTTCGAGAGCTACAGAACCTGCTCTCGCAGCCATCCAGCAGGCTGTAAATTTTTATTCTGAGTGCATATTCAGTCTTTTCTATTTGTCTTTTTTGCCGCAGTAAGGCACATAGTTGAATTTGACGATAACCAATTTTCTCTTAAAATTTAATAAAAATCATAGAAGTAGACAAATATACATGATGATTATATAATATGCAAAAAAAATTTCCGATATCCATGTCCAGAAAAAACGGCAATAATTCATGAAATGAACACCAGAACCCCCCACCGTCATTTAGAGATCTTTAATCATAATGGAGAAATTGCTAAGGTATCCTTCAAGAATGAACACAGGTTAATTTTAATTTAAAATGTTTGAATAATCTAAATTAACTTTGTTCTCAAACATACAAAAAAATCTCCTTATGCTTGGAGTACTAAATCGTTTGCTAAAAGCACTTCGTTTTACACAATCGCAATAACGGTAATTATACAGAAACTTCAAATTAATACTTATTTTGAAACTTTCAAATGGCAATTTTTTCCTATTAAAGAATAATGAACTCCATCCTTAGAATATCTCTAATTAGTTTTCGTTGAAGCGAACAAAATTCGTTTCGATAATAATGTTAAACTATTCCCCATAGACGATAATGCTGCTAAGCTGTAAATAGCAGAAAATTTTTCAGTCACAATTTAGAAATACGAAATTTAACCATGCGGATCCATAAGTTACATCTTTGGAGATAGAAAAGCAAAACGCTATTACGTTTTTATTCATTTATTTTTTATCTGTCGAAATATGCTTATGAGAAGGTTTTAAAATAGTCTTCCATGCTAAAGAGTAGGAAAGTGCCCTCAGCGATCACCAAGGTACATTTCCCAAATTTCTGCCTTATTCTTTCTATTTCACGCTAATAATTTTTGCAAAGGCATGGCATAAGTTTTTTTTCTTTCTAATTTTCCGCGATTTCCAGTTTAATTTTTTCTTTTAAAACAGTTAAAACAATTCAATGACGAAGTTTCAATTCTCATATTTTTCTCGAAAAGGCGAAATTTTTATCTGCATATTTTAGCATACAGTTTTCACAGAGTCATATGACTTTTTATATGACATTCTTCCGATTATCAAATGCAGGAAAATTGCTCTGAATGGATAAAATTAACCCCTGCCGTTATTGGTTGTGATCCAAATGAACGATTAGGAGACCCTTTGGTCAAAAGGTCTTAAATTTCAAGCAAGGTCGAAATGGCTCAGCTGTTCAGTTACTTTGATGACAATGTAGCTTTTGTGATGAAAAGCTCGAGTAATAAAAGCTATACAGAAAGTATATATCATCGTTTCGTAAGCTTGTTCATCAATTTGCTGTCAAAAACTTTTCTTAGTCATCATATAGTTCAAAAAACAACCATATTCTAAGTATGAAAACGAATTTTACAGTAATATTAAGCATTAAAATTTTTTGCAAATATCCACACTTAGGATTAATAGCATGAAATATGAAATAAAAAAATTAAGCTCGCAACAATTGGTCGTAAAAATTTATTAAAAATAATTTATAAAAAAAAATTATAAAAAAAACTCGTTTATAAATCAAAATATACGTTTTTATAAGTTTTCATAAATTTGTAAATAAATTAGTTTTTCATTTTTTAAATAGCTAATAACAGCAGAATAAATTTCTTGTATTAAGTTGCTCTGGGTCATTCAACTACGCCATCTTCAACACAAAAGTAACGAGTCTGTAGGTGAAGCGTTGGTTGAAACTATCTTTAGGGAAAGCATAAAAGAGAGAGAGAGAGAGAGAGAGAGAGAGAGAGAGAGAGAGAGATAGACCACAACGATGGGCTGCGCTCTGCTCATGCTCAAATTATGCTATTTCCTGATCAAATTGTGAATACGTCCCATCGGAAGAGAAAGTGCGTGCGTAAGTGCGCGCCTGCGTGAGATGCCAGACTATGGTTAACAGATGGTGAACCAGAAGGTTCAACGCGTGTGGCTGGAAATGTTTTCGGTGCTCACACTTATAGACAAAGCTGTTGCTTGTCTCCACCTTTTTGTAACTTGTGGCAAATTAAACCAAGAAAATTATGAGAAATAATAACTCACATGAGAAATAATAGCAAGAAAAATGATGTAAATGTTAGTTAAAATTATTAGGAATTAAGAGATCGGATAAAATACGGTGAAGGTTTTTTTTTTTTTTTTTTTTTTTAGATAATATCAACTATTTAATGCTCAGGCCGAAGAACGAATATCTAAGCCGATGCTAACAGGCATTAGTTGAAGACATGCGGCATGAATTAAAGATTTCGAATGGTAATGAAGATCCGGCTGATTCATTGCTCTCCTTCGTCTCTCGTCAATTTTCTCATTTGAAAATTAATGACGATCTTCAAATCCCATCTGTATGGAGTCTTTGTTTAACTGGCGAACGAATTAACACTAATTTTTTTCAATCATCTTTATTTAATCTGATTCTTTCTTTTGTTTCCGTTTAAGTTGGATTTTAATTTCGTTCTTTTCAACAGAATAGAAAACAACGTGAAGAAAGAAAGAAAAAAGTAGCCTATATTTGTCATTTAAGCTCTTGAGGGTCTGTTAAGATTATGTTATAAGTAATCTTTTCGTATTTTGATGGATCTGAGAATTTAATTGCACAAGAGTATTTTAAATACTGCTAGATCAAAGTTATTTACAATTTTTTCTTTCCTTCTTCGAAGCTTTCCGTTTCCGGTTTCAGCCGACCTCCGGTGATTCTTAGAGGCTTCCTTTTCCTCGTAAATCACGCGATCCTTCCTTTATTTCAGGGAACTGAAGAGTTTGCAAAGAAATGTACAAACTCAGGGATTCCGTCCTGTCAGTTCCTCCTTTTGACTCTCGAAAAGGTTTTCTTTTATTTTTAAATGCCCGTTCCGATGGATGAGCAATGACCCTTCTCCTGTCGCCTTCACTAAAAAGTATAATGTATGGACGGAATTGAAGGGGGGAGGAAAAAAAGAAAATATTTTATTCAATTCGAATCAAAAGTCATTTGCTTGTTAATTAAGGGTGCACTGCATTAAGTAGTTCGATCGAAAAGCACTGTGCGCATGAGCAGCAGAGGCTGAAGGGCACCTCCACATTCACTTCTCCAACAAATGCCATCCCATTTCAAGAAAATGACTTTGCTGGCGAGATTTTTAAAGGAAATAAAAACCTTTAAATTTCCCAATGCACAATCTATCAAAGGGTCACGATGCATGAACGTGTAAAATTGTATTTTAAGTGGAGTTTTACGACTTTCCCCGATTGGGTGGACATCACCTTCTATTACCTAAAAGATCTTAAGATCAACCTAACATAATAATAGCAACCTAGAATTTGGATACCCAATACTAATAATGTATCTAACAAGTAATTCTGGTTACACATTGCGTGTGATATGCATTACGTGAGTGCAGACGGTAGCCAGTGCTTTACGCTTTGGAGAACGATCAAGTTTAAGGTCATGTCTTGACTAATTACAATTGAAAATGCTCATTTCTTTAGTCATACCGATTAAAGATGAAGAAAATCGCTACAACCAATTACACCATAAGGCTTCGATGTCTAGTTACGTTTCTGTATGAATACCTCAGTCTGCTCTTTACACGGTTTTCACTCCCCTTTTATATATACGTGAATATATCAGTGATAAAGGGTCTTTGCACTAATGGATTATCTTATCCGGTTGCGTTGGTAACGAGGGTTCGACGCCTTTTAATCAACCCCCTTTCCCTCCCGACCTTGAAGCGCCGTCTGTTGCTTTGTCATCATCATCATCTTGAGCATCTCCGTTCAAGTGGAGGAGACGAACTGTGGGGAGGCTTAATAGACTCGAAGGGGGGAAAAAGGGACTAAAAATAACCTCGTCCTCCCTCTTTGTTCCCTACATGGCAAAAGAATGTGAGAGTAGACCCAGAGGAAAGAACCAAGACGCTGCGGAAAACTTTTTCCCCCCTCCCTACTGCTATACCTTCTTCAATATTATCTTTCCATTCGCAAGTATTGTTACGAAGATTATAATGCTAAACTGATTTCTGACTTCAAACATGTCTAGGGAGAATTGGGATTTTTGTTAACTTTTTGAACTTTTGTTAGTTCATTGGGAAAATGGCGGCTTGGAATAGATGATAAGTTATATTCTTTCCTGGTTATATTCTTTGACAGATGGGATTCTCATCGGTGGATGAACTATAAGTTTTTATGAATAAGTATTTCGGAAAATGGCAGTTTTTCGACGAAAGGGAGGAAATAAAGTTTAAAAAAGTGGGAGGGCAGAGAATCATTGGAAAAACAGGAAGAAGGTATTGGACGTGGAGGGGTGGGGAGCATTTCCTTCAGCCCTACGCCGGAAATAAAAAGATTCAGAACTGAACCATATTCTACGGAAAGGGGAGGGCACCGAATGAAGAAGGCCCTTGATCTTGATGGCAGATGGGGAAATAAAAGGGGGGGGGGGGGAAGTGCTTATATCAGCTCATAAAGCGCACGTGCTTCGACCTGGGGGTCGCACGATGGAATGTCCGGCTGAGGATAGCGACCCCCGCAGACGATGCAACAACAACAGAATCAACGACTCTTGTCACATTATGTGAAGCAACACAAGAGATTCCATTGAAAAAAGGGGGAAAGTGGGGTCCATGAGGTGGATGTAGTTTGATTGCATTCCTTCCCTCCTCACCAAGCTAATGATGGTGAATTTTCTGTTGAATTGGATGAGGTTTTATAGTACTTTAAATGACGAGGAAAAAATTCCTCACCCCTGATCAACGATTTAGATTTGACAGTTTGGCTACGCTCCTCTCTTTCAAAGATGACTGTGCGTTTTAAGAACTTTATAAAATTCGGATAGATTGTTAATTTCTTGTTGTAATCATTCACAAAAAAAATCCTTATTAACATGCCAAACTTCTCGACCCGACACAACAGTTAATAAGATGGAGGAGATTAGGAGGAGAGGAGAAGGGAGAGATGAGTTGCGCATGAGTCATAAGGAACTTAGGCAGACGAGCGAACGGATTTTCTGTTCGCTCTTTTCAAGGGAGAGAAAGAAGACTTAAAAACTTTTTAAAAGGATTTTTTCTACAGTGAATCAGTTGAGTCTCTCTTATTTCCTCCTATTTTAATTTTTTTAACCAAATGAAAAACTCCTTGAAACAAAGGAAACTACAATGTTTCGATGTCGTGGGAATGAAGTTTTAGGACGATACGATATTGAAGGCTGAGACAACGCTTAAAATAAAAAAAATTCAGACAATGGATGTCTTTTCTTTTTAATTTTTCTTCATTCCACCCTTGAATAAGTTTTAAATATAATTATTATCGGTATTCCTAATTATTAAAGCTTAAAAGAAAAAAAAATTAATTTCCTTCCTCTTAATCTAAGTTTGATTTTTTTTTTTTTTTTTTTTTTATTAATTTTGCCGTTTCCTCTAAATTATTTTCGCCGTTTTAATTTCTTTACAGTGCGTCAACCTCTCAAAACATACATACTCTTGAAAAGTATACAATTTTATATCGGATAACGCTTTTTAATGTTACTCAGTTTATTTCTTCACATTTTTCAGAATAATTTACCATCATTTCATTGTTCCCCTCCCGTTTTCTTTTTTACACTACTTCCAGTCTCGAGCGCACTTCCAAGAAAAACCCCTCCCTTAGGGCGACATGCTTCAATTCCCATTATACAACCGAAAATGTTCTTTTCATCGATAATAATTAAAAATAATTGGTTATTTGATTGTTTACTTACCATTTTGATTCTTGTTACTGGTGCACAAAATATGAGATAAAAGACGGAGAAAGAAAGAAGTGGCTCGGCTGATGCTTGAGACGGGCGACGGAGCAGCGCTTGTTGCTTTACGATTGGAAGCGGAGGAAGACTTTTTTTGGTGTCTCGGGTTCAGGGGAATGGATTTGCGTTATACGGGGGTGGTAGAAGTAGAATAAGAAGGGACGTTGGTTTGAAGGTTGTGCCGACGTGTGTAACGAACTCGGCTCAACGACTGCTATGACGCATGGGTCGCGCGAGCGGCTCTTTAAACCACCGGGATTGGTGAGGGGGGGGGGGGGGGCAAGGGAGAGGAAACGAGCAACACGTAATCAGATGGAGTTTCTCTCGAGCACGCGCCCTCTCGTGGCGAAAAACTCTGGTGATGGTGGGGGTGGAGGCATAAGGCTATTAAATGACCATGTCAAGCATGGAAAAGGAGGAAGGAGAAAAATATGTTTCTCTTACGATATATATAATAAAAAATTAAAAGCAGCCGAGGAGGTGTAATGGCTCATCTTGAAATCTTCTCTTTCTTTTAGTCCCTTCATCTCCTCCTCAACCTTTAGAAAGAATTGGCTCGTTGTTCTCGAACACCCTATAAATTATATTGAACGCAAGATTTATTTCATGTTTTAATGAGTTTCTGCTATGATTAAAACTACAAGTGTCGTATTCTTGAAACGTGATGACTAGCTTGATAATTGAAATTGTTCAAATGAAAAACACAAAGGCAGAAAGAAAGAAAAAAAATTAACAGAGATGTTGCATGTCAGCTTCATAAGGGGAAAAAAAGTTTCCTTCTGTTTCAGATGACAGCCTTCTAAGTGCCACGATTGTTTTAGCACAATTATCGAAACTGTTATTGTCAACAGTGCATGACAATTGCTTAAAACGAATGTTAAGATGAACCTCGTTTACAGAAGGCACGTAAGGGACCATTTGAACACTTTGCTTAAGATAAAATTTCGTTTCAGTAAAATTATATAGTACTTTGGAAGTTCCAATGGAAATGGGGGGATGAAGAAAATTCCTTTTTTCGCTTCGATTTGATTTCATAAAACGGACTGCAAATACGCTTACCTGGAACTTGGTGCTATCAGGTGAAGTTTATATCGGACTCTGCTGCGTTATATTTAAAACTATATTGACATGAATAAAATGAAGCTGATACAAATCCCCATCGTTTAATTGATCTGTTTTTGTTTATATATAATCTGTCTAGACTTAAAAAACAGACAGAAACACATAAACAATGTTTAGATCAAAATGCCCCTTTATCATTATTGCAGTTTTCCTTGCGGCTGACCTATCATTCTCTACTGAGGAAATTGAAGCGGTCATGGGTTAGTTCCCCATCTCCTGTTGAGCATTGATCTTTGTGGACATCCTACCGTGATTAATCTGTAAAAGAGCCAGTAATGGTTCTCTCTGTAATGGTTCTCTCCTATAAAGCAAACTGGGAGAAAAACACAAACACATTTCTCAATATCATTTGGATTCCCCCCTCCCCTTCTCTTCTCCAATTTTTCTTTCTGCTTATTTAACTAAAAAAATCAAATAAAACAGGATATGTGTCTGCCAATATGACTTTTCCCTCCACCCTCTTTTACAACTTATAAACTTAATTTTTCGGAAATTTCGTAATAACTCAAATGATGTTTATTCCGCATTGAAAATATAATAAAAAGCGCAACACAACGTTTTACGCTCTTTCTGCGTTCTCTCTCAAGCATGGTTGGCGACGACGATAAAATTCACCCCTCCGTCCTCACGTCCCCGTCTTCTCCAAATTGCAGTTAAATGACTAGGTAGGTATTTCAAAACTCGGGTATTATATGTGAGTAAGACTCCCGTACGTGGGATTCTCGCAGAAAGGATGCTGACGTCACCACTGAGTCGCAAAAAGCGCACGCGGTTCTCATCACGTGCTGCCACCTTCGATTACACATTGACATTGAGAGAAGCCGTTTAAAAAACTGATCCGATCCGCTAAAGAGAGCGAGGATTTGTAGGGCTTTGGTGGGAAACAGTCGAGAGGGTTCACTCACGGGCTCGCCTCTCTGCCTCACCCACCCACTCAACGAAAACAAATGAACAACTGTTTGTCCCCCCTTCTAATCTAACGATCTAGGCAGAGACGCTGGCTATCTCTCTACTCGAGCATATTAATACAGAGGGGAGAAAGACATTTAAAGAAATTATGAGCAGTTTTTTAAAAGCAAATTCCATTTTTTTTTTCTTTCATAAAAGATTTAAAGGAAATTGGCGTCTTCAACTTGTTTGCTTGTGTGCACGTTGCAAGCTCACTCACGCAGTGACTCAACATCTGAAATTACCATGAGTCCTCTGTTATTAAAAGTATAAAGCAAGTAGCTTAATAGAATGCTACGATGACTTCAAACTTTAGATCTTTATAATAATCAATATGGGAATATAAAACTCAAACTGACCCAGATCTATTATATTCGTAAGGGGGAAAAGGAAGAAAAATTAGCTGCAGTCAACCTTCTTCATTGTGCACACTTTATGCATATAATGGACTGAAAATTATAATTTATATGGATGTATCACTATTATTATGTGGCTAAGAAAACTCAAAGTTAAATTTCAAAAAAAAACATTTATATAAATTATTTGGAATAACAGCGAATCGCTGGATATTTTAAAGTTTAAAGAGATCACAAAAGGCCTTTCCGGTCACGGATTTTTTAAAAATCTCAAATAAAGTTTTACTACATAGCCAAGTAAACGGATTTTTTTCCTATTTAATCCCTTTAGTATTTGGCCCCATAGATCTCTATAAAAACATGCATTGTCATAATGTTGAAATAGAAAATTTTTATGTCAGAAGGCATCGAGACGGTAATCCGAGGGTCGCTGGGTCGAGTTCAGAGCCTTGTAATATATTTTACTATTTTCTACATTTAATTTTAATATCCAAAAAGTATGGCGTGAATAAATCCGCTTAGACCCATTTTCATCATTATCATTAGAAAATTTTCACTACTACATTGTTTCATTAAATAATGTCATTTCTTTATAATTACTAATCTTAGGCTTACAAAACAAAACATGCGCTTTCAGCAACATAAAGAAGAGAAAATTGTAATAAGTTTCGTTATTCCCGAATGTGGATAGATTGCATTTTGAAGAGTCAACTACGAATTCTGTTCATATTTCATGCTTCGTTATATTATTTGCAAGTGTAATCAAATGAGAGTAAATATAATTCTTCCTCGGATGCATATTATGCTTCTATACTGTATAGGCGACGTAAATTTATTTCAGTGCATCACGTGCCATCGTGTTCATGATTCAAAATCGGATCAGTGCATGTTTACAAAATAATAATTATAATATTTACACGTAATCTGCCCTAAAAACGAAGTGAATCGAAATTTTAATAATTGATCATGCATATTGCACTGTCTCTTCACGTAAAGGTTGCTTAAATGTGTAGTTGTGCCCACTCGAAACATACGATTTGTGAATTTGTTGCAAAGCAAATGGAAGCAGCATATTACTTCTTCGAACACGAAAGTTCGGTTGTTGATTTCAAGTTCAAAATCGTAGCCAGACGCAAAGGGAGTGTTGAACCGTAAGCGAGGAAGTACGAAACACGGATGAGGTAAAACGGATAGGACACTCTAACAGATTACGTATAA
>JAHWFO010002553.1:305945-327115 GCA_023313115.1 Rhysida immarginata
CTTCCTATTCATTGGATTCATCAAAATTGACATATCTGCTTCGGTTCCAAAAATAAAAGGGGGATTCAGACTTTTGTATTCACCTTGTATAATTTTAAATTGCTATCATGGGAGTACTTTAATAGACATCAGCAACAAAAAAAAGTACCTGGAATGGGAGGTATCTTTTTAAAACGGTATATTCTACATATCTGTTATTTTATAAAACTCAATTTTATAATCGGTGTCTGAAGTTGTTTTTTTTTGTACGGTTTATACGTAGATGTTAACCTTGTTCTGTATCGAAAGGGATTTCTGCACGGGGAGCAGAAGGTTCCTGGTTCGAATCCAGGCTGTGGAATTTTCTTTTCTGTTTTCATCAAGAAAGGAATTTGTTTCTCCTCAACGAAAACGCAACCCAAAAATTTGTTGGTTACATTATAGAAAATTCTACGGAAAATTTTTCGTTAGTTTGAAATAAGAAAAATAATACATAAAACAGCTTTTAAAGCACACACTTTTGTCTAAAAAGTGCATTAAAAAGTAAAAGATATAATTAAAAAAAAAAGTAAAAGTATGGTGGCGCGTTTATTTTATTATGTAGCATTTTAAATTTAATATTAAACGCGCCGTCACACCTTCACCCTTTTTTACTTTTTTATATGTCTTATTCTTTTCAGTCTTTTTTTAAGACTTTTTTTATTTTCTTTTTAATAGAACATGCTTTTACATGCTAACTACAAAACCAAAAAAACCTTGGAATCTGAAGAAATGGCTCATCCTTTGCCCAGAGATTTGTAATTAAATGAAGAATGAAGAGATAGTCCATCCTCTACTTGGGAAATAAATTAAATGAGAATCAGTTTTAATCCTTTCTTTTAAGAAATCGAATTTTGAAATTTTTTTATTGAATTGTATTTTCATCGGAAATGACCCGGTGTGCTGGGTTTGAAGTCGTTTGAACAAAGGGAAGTAAACGAAATATTAACTACAAAATTTGCACACAACAAACACACAAGTCAAGTTAAATAAAAGTGTATAAAAGTTTGTAATTGTTGTTAATTTGATCATCAATGTGAGTGTTGATTGTAATGTCCTTGTAGAGACTAATGTTCATATTAGCCAGAGTAATGTACTGTTAACGCTTTTCCGATATACAGAAAACTCTTTACATATTAAACTTAAATTATAAATTGAGCATTCATCAATAAATAAATAACGTTTGAAACATGCATTGCCATCGAGAAGACGAAGTTGGGGAAACTTAGAGACCTGAAGATAGTCAGAAAGTGAGCAAAATACTGATTACAAAATGATGACACAATCACACCGTCAAGCCCACTTCAGACAAATCAGCCAACGCATCTCACAAATGACAGCAGCTAGACATGCTAACGCAGAAACATTAACGAAAACACATCAACATATTCTGCAGTCACTTCTGCCAGATCTGCTCCAAACGATGCTACCCGAATCAAGTAGTGGGAATGTAAATTTGGATGATGCACCATATCTGCCGCAAGAACTTTCACAGAAAGGTATGTCGGTGTTATGCCATCGTTGCAAAAAGTGCCTGACTAGCAGAAAGCAAACACCTCCGCCAAAGACCTATAAGATAAAATCTCGATCTGGGTGCAATCGTACATATTCTAAAACTATCGACACAATCCGAACAACGTCTTTTGCACGGATAATATCATTCGTGAAGGTCGTTCAATGGTCGTTCGATCAATACGGATTTAAAGGTCAAGTTGTGCTCTTCGCTCAAGGATGTGTTCGAAGTCACCGTAATTCCCATGCTCCCGAATTCAATTGACAACACCGGAATCGCTGTCGTCATTGAATATTTGGAAAATCTCATCATCACACATCAGTCAACACCTCCTAGAGATAAGGCCTGCGGACAAAAGGTGTATCATCATTGTTACGTCATCATCAAGCGGCTATTGTTAATCGTATTTCTACCAATAAGAAGCCCTAAATTTGGTCGCTTAATAATGATGTAACAATGTATACACCTTTTGTCCGCAGGCCTTCTCTCTCTAGGAGGTGTTGCACCAGTTCTCTAAATCCCAAGGCCAACGAGAAAGACAGGCCCTGGCCAATATCACCTATAATAGAAGCCTGAGCGCTGAAACGTCATATATTGTTACATCACCTCAGTAGGGTATAGTTAATCGTATTTCCACCAATAATAAGCCTAAATTTGCCCTTCTGATGATGATGTACTAATGAATGACGTTTCAGCGACCAGGCCTTTATTATAGGTGGTATTGCCAAGGAGCATATCAGGAGGCCTATCTCGCGCGACTGCGAGATTTTTCCAGTGACTGCGAGATTTTGCTTGAATGGGCGAGAACTGTAGCCATCTGGTGGTCAGCTGGATCAAACGGTGAATGTTGCTTCATTGCCAGTGAAGATGAATTGCACCATTTAGGTGAAGTAATGTTACCTCTATTTCAAAATATGAAATTTGTAGACCAAAAAACAATGTCCTCCTTGTGTTAAAGGTTTAATTATGAACATTATATATTTGCTACTTTTATTTGAAGATTAAAAAAAGTTATAAAGTCATCAGCCTACGTACAAAACGGTTGAACCAAGACTGCATAGAGAATATTTTTGCTCTAATCAGACGCAAAGGAGGCAACAGGGATAACCTAACTTCTTTAGAATTCAGTCAGGTTATAAAACAAATAATTGTGTGCAAACTTTAATTCAAATCAGACAGATCTAACTGCATGTCAGATAATTTTTCTTTCCTGACTAACTTAAAAGATGTCCAGGAATTGAAAGACAAAACTAAGGATATTTGTAGACATGTTCAAAGGTATGCTAAAATACAGGAAAATTATAATGCCAGTGCTGACGTAGAATATGCTGAGAAAAAATGCGATCACTTATACTGCAGGACATTTGGCAGGAAAAATCATATTTTCATGTGAACGAAATTGTATTACAAAAACAAGTGGATCTTTTTGCGAAAAGATAGCACATATTTCTTTCTGGAATTTCTTTCTATGACAAAACTGTGAAAAAGGAATTATTGTTAAATTTAGGGCTTATTATTGGTAGAAATACGATTAACAAAAACGACTTGATGATGATGTAACAATGTATACACCTTTTGTCCGCAGGCCTTCTCTCTAGAAGGTGTTGGATCAATACCTCCTAGACAGAAGGCCTGATAACGGAAACGTCATACACTGTTACATCATCATTAGTCGACCAAATTTAGGGCTTATTATTGGTAGAAATAGGATTAACAGTCGTCGACTAATGATGATGTAACAATGTATGACTTTTCCGTTATCATGCCTTATGTCTAGGTGGTGTTAGTTGGATAGACCTCCTCATATGCTCCTTGGTATTGCCCTGGCGCGAAAAAAATCACCTGACCATAATAGTCCATAGCAACAATTCAACCTTCATTTCAACAAATGAAAAAATACTGATTGTTAAAATCCAATATGTATCCATAGCTGACCAAAAAAAGACAGCCCCCGACCCGAAAAAGTCACCCTACCATAGTAGGCCGAGTAACATTATAACCATCATTATTTCCATCTTGGATTAACAATCAGTATTTTTTTTGTTTGCTGAAAATAATGAAAGTTGGATTGTTGGTGGGCCTATTATGGTCAGATGATTTTTCTGCGCCGAGGCTTGCCTTTTTAGTCGACTACATCTGTATTTCGGGAAAGTGATTATAAGGTATTACGTTAGCCAATCAACGCCACTAAAAAACAGAGCTTGCTGACTACGTCATCAAACGTGGGCCGGCTAAGCTAAGGCTCGCTTTTGGTTTCAGCTTAATTCAACGTGCCGGCTATACTGCGCTGAATTTTGTGTAATCTATTGCCAATATTCTAATTAATAATTATTGTAAAAAGCGAAGTGATTATTTAAGAAGGCAGTACAATTGTCACAAATTAAAAAAGACTGGAAAGCTGAACTATTCATTATGATGTAAATTTTATTTATATTTTGTCAAATAAAATGCTTTACTATAAACCAGTCAAACAGTTTGCATTTTTGTCTCATTTGTTTTCATTTTTATGAATTTATCAGTAGCTTCAGTCCAGATCAAGATCAACGAAAAACACAGGCTTCGAAGCGGAAAAGTCATTTGACCATTCCAAACTTCATTGTTTCCAACAAACGGAAAAACCTGATTATTAGTATCCAAGATGCAGACGAAGAAAACGAATTGTTGTTCAAACCAAATGGTTATACCTTGTCCAACGAAAGAAAAACTGGGCGTGTCCAGTTAAATTTCCAAAGGCCTGAGCGCGGAAATGTCATACATTGTTAAAACGTCATACGTAGTCATTTTTAATCCCATTTCTACCAATAATAAGCTCTAAATTATGACTAGATATGATGATGTGACAATGACTAGGTATGATGATCCAACCTTCATTGTTTCCAACAAACAAACAAAAAATACTGATTGTTAAAATCCAAGACGGAGACAATGAAACTTATATTAATGCTCAGACTACTATGGTCAGATCACTTTTAAATGCCCAGGGAACACCTCCTAGAGAGAAGGGCTGCGCGCAGGCGTCGTATACATCATCATAAAAAGTCATTGTTAATGGCATTTCTACCAATAAGCCTAAGAAGGAGGAAGAGACGGATTCCACTATTTCCACAATGAGTTTATTTGACATTTCATAAATGTACATTTCGGCTACAAAGTAGCCATCATCAGTATGAATCCAAAGGAATCAGTACTTTGTAGCCGAAATGTACATTTATGAAATGTCAAATAAACTCATTGTGGAAATAGTAGAATCCGTCTCTTCCTCTTTCTCACCAAAGCATCTACAGATCGGCAAGGTCAATCTTTGTTCTTATTTATATTTTTTATATATTTTATGCACTCTGTCAATAAGCTCTAAATTATGACTTCTTACGATGATAAAGTTTCTTACGATCTGTGAACCGGGTGCCCGCCCTACCATTGGGCTTTCCATCGTGACAACTTGGTTGTCTTTAGGACACTTACTAACAGTCTAGATGTACCATGTCTGCGGTGGCCCAATTGGTAGAGGTGTCGAGCGTGATACTCGTGGTTCGAATCCGGTCGCAAAATTTTTCCTTCCATTTTTTTCAAATATCATTAACAATACAGATAGTTATTATTTCATGGCTGCACTATATACATATTAAAAATTAAATTATAAATTACTTAAGAATAAATGAATGACTATTGAAACAAACCACCGAAACATGCATTGTCATCGAGAAAACGACGTTGGGGAAAGTTGCAGAGCTGTAGGTAGTCAGGAAGTGAGCGAAATATTGATTTCAAACTTTGTCCACAAACACACAAACAAACGAAGTTAAATATAAATGTGAAAAAATAATGATTGCCAGGTTCAAATCGTTTTATACTCCAATGTTATATATGATTGTGGAAAGTTCGAATGCGGCATTTCGAATTTCAACTAGGCTTTATCATGGAGGCCACTGGTAATACTGAAAATTTTATGGACGGATAAATAGTCGCTTAAAAATACTGAGTAGGCATATCTTGCTTACTTTATTTTTAGAATGAATTTAGACATCGTGCATGTTTCGAGAATTAGAAATAGACTTCGTAACATTCAAATTTACAATTACCCCCCTTACTCTAAGAAGTAGTGTTGTCAACTCAAAAAAATTTTTCCCACTAAAATCGAATTAAAAACCCACTAGTTCTATAGTTCTAATTTATTTTTTAGTGGATTTTTTAGTGGATTTTAGTGGAATTTTGCATAATTTTCATGTAAAATCCACTAAATCTAGTGGGAAATCCACCAAGTTGGCAACACTGCTTAGAAGTGATGGCGTTTCGCGGCGGCGGTAGCGGAAATGAGCACCCAAAAAATATGGCGGCAAGCTGGAAGCAAAATGGTCAACGGCGGTCGTCAAAGAATTGCAATTAGAACAGTGTTATTAAGTACAAAACCTTAATTTTGCTACACAATTATTCGTCTCGAAATAATTTATGAGGTAACCATCCATAAATATTCCCTTTTATTTAAAATTAAAAAGCACCGCGATACATACCCCCTCACCAACGCAATGTATCACTATAGTGGCTAGAAGAATAGTGTGGCAACGGCTACTACTCGCAATGCTACGTGGTTGATTCCCGATTTGATGATAGTAGCGGTGGCGCTGCAATCGACATAGATTTTCTCATATTTAACTAACAGAATCAACTACGTGAATATTTATAATATCTATTCGTCTAGTTTTATCTCCTCCTCAGGTGTTCCTCAAGGATCAATACTAGGACCTCTACTTTTTATTATATTTATCAATGATATCCCAGAATCAGTAAAATATTCTCAATTATTCCTTTTTGTAGATGATATTAAAATAGGCAAAATTATTAGTACTTCTATTGACTCTCAAGAATTACAACTTGATCTTCAATCGATTGAAGCATGGTGTAGCGAAAATAGAATGTCAGTTAATGATAAATGTCGCTTTAGTAATATTAACTTTTCAGTGTTTCTTTTTAATGTTTTGGTCAGACCAATATTAGAATATGCCTCCATCATTTGGTCTCCGTCTCATGTTACATTGCAATTAGATTTAGAAAAAGTACAAACAAATTTCTTGCGTAATCTTTTCAAACTATTTCATCCTACATTTTTAAATAATAATAATAATAATATGTATATAACTAATACTTATCTTTTAAAATATTTTACATGTGATAAATTATCTAAAAGAAGGCTTATATTTGATGTTTGCTATTTGTTTAAGCTTTATCATAATATCATTTACTCTTCTAAATTTCTTAATTGTCCAATTACGCATACCTAAGCTCAATTCCCGAAACAATGAAATTTTTTATTTACCTTTACTAAAAATAACTATTGTTAATAATTTACCCTTCTATAGAATGTTTAAATTATGTAATATTATATCCAATCTGATTGATATTAATGCAATGAGTTATAACCATTTCAAAAAAATTGTTATAGTAAATATTTCTCTCATTCTGTAATTCTTAATTATTTTTCTTTCATTACAATTTTTTTTTCTTTGTACTTTAATTTTTTTATTATCTACAAATTTATTGTATTTTAATTTTTTCTTTCAATTTAATTGTTCAGCTGTAAGCTGTTACTGGGCACTCAGCCTGTTGCTTACAATTTTAAATAAATAAATAAATAAATAAATAAATAAATAAATAAATAAATAAATAGATGCGAGTTACCCGGGAGATGAGATGGAAATCTTCGGATGAAGGAGGGTTTTTTCAGCTATATTTCGGGTGACTTAAGTTTATTTATAAAAAATTTGTACATTTCAGGTAATTGTCTTCCACAGAACTTGAGAATACTCTTTAACGTTAAAATAAATGAAAAATATCTGCTGTTATAAATAAGTTGAAATATAAGATCAGAGATGGATGAAGGTATCCATCACTAATAAGATAAAGCATGGAATATGAGCCCTTCCGAGCCAGAGAAATTACATTTTGAGTAATTAATCATTAAACATAGATCTGCTAAATTAAGTCTAATAAAATATCAACATAAAATCTAATAAATAAATTTTCACTGATAGTTTCAGGAGAAAAAATTCAAGAGATGAGGCGTTCGCCCCTGTAATTCGGAAGTTCTCATATGTGGAATGCACAATATTGAAAAATATATAGATATACAAAGAGAATATCTTTTTTTCATATAAAATTCATTTATCACATGAATAACAACCAAATTACTTTTTTATGTGATGATAAAATATTAAATATCAGATATTTTAGGTTAATAGTTTTGAAAAAAAATTTCTTATTATTTTTAAAAAAAGAAAGATATATAATAAATTTGTATTTAAAGCTGTTTTGATTGCATTTCGTTATTTAAAAATAAGGACTTTTTAACAATTATTCTGAATTTCTTAGAGTTTACATAAAGAAAAAAATAAATGAGAAATATAGACAGAAAAGTGGTTCTTGAAATTTTAAAATGCAACAATAAGAAGGGAAGGGCTGCTATTTTATTGCAAAACTAAAATCAGATGAAGAAATCAAAAAACTTATCTAAAGAAAATAACTCAGTGTGAAACGGTCGTGTATTTCACTATATGATAACTGAAAAAGAATAAAATCATTTGAAATTAAAAAATACTGCAAAATCATCTCTAAATTAAAAACAAAAAGGGGGGAAGGTCGAAATAGTATTAAAATGGTATATTATTTAATGTTCTGGAATGAAGAAATTAATGGAGCCTTATTGATGTAAAGCTCTGGATGTTTAGCTACTATGTTGATGTAGCTGCCATCTGGCGGCATCATCATTCGAGGAATCAGATTTGAACGCTCGCTGCCACACTATTCTTCTAGCCACTATTGTCGATCACGGAATACAGTGACGCCGCTCTAGCGGCCATATCTGTAAGCGCGCAGTAGGGATTAAACGTAGGAGCAGTGAGACAGACGAGATAGTTCAACGCGACAGCTATAACCTATTCGTCCGAGGTTCAACGCAACACTGTTAGGCTAACCTAAACAATCGACAGAGTTGAAAAATAGATAAACAATTGACGGAGTTGAAAAATGATGGTAAGTTTTTATTTATTTATTTTTTTTTTTAATTTTATTTTTTACTATCCGTCAAATTTCAGCATGTTGTCTCTTTCTCTGGAGATAGGAAACACCATTATGGTGCATGTTTTAAGTGAAGGGAGTGGGGATCAAGTCCTGTGTCACTTTATTTTCTTTTTATTTTGAGTTGTCAGATCGTTTATAAACGAAATCCTTTTCATCACATGTATTAGCGATCATTGCCTATTAATGATAGACGATGTCAGAAAAACTAACATCGATGCTTCCTTTATATCGATGTTGCGTTTCGTTACTATTTTCAGCAACCGATTGTTTTTGTCAAGCACTAAACATGAAATTTTTATAATTTTAAGTGCATACGATATTTGGAGATTGTAATTGTTCCTGTATTTTTATGTAATTTTTTTCTGTATATTAATACATGTACAGTAACACAAACACAGTAGTTCCCCTAGTTTTTGAAAAACATCGGTTGATAACATTTTTGTTTAATGAAGTTACGATCATCGAAAATTCGATGTAGATACTTCTTGAATATCGATACTATCGCTTATTACTTCGATATCTTTATTTGGTTTGAACATCGTAAAACCAGTTGGTTCGCATTTTGCACCAAGTCTAGATTTAGACATTACTTCTGCAGTAACATATTCATGGACTATCCTCAAAACCTTCAATTTAATAATCAACTTTCATTTAAATAATGTATTCAATGTTAAATAATTACAGACAGATTGATAATCATTATTTATAGTAAACATGGACCATTAATAATTCAGAAATAACAAATATCACAAATTACAAACAAATCTATTGTCAAAAAGCTAGCAATTACAAAGTTTTACATTTTAACACTTAACAGGTTAATAACAATGTGGAAAGTGGCATTCGGTTATCATTATTAGTCTGTTGTGTCACTTTTTGTAATCAGATTTGTATGTAATTTGTGAAATTTGTTATTTCTCAATAATAATGCTCCATGTTTACTACAAATAATCAATATGCCTGTATTTTTTTTAAATTTATACTGTTTATTTAATGCTTGTTAGTTTAATTTAATGAGTAAATTTTTTAAACTTTTGTTCTTCACAGTCCCCATTTCTTTAGATTTGATGACAATCTTGAGTCACATAGGAGAAAGGAAAAACACATAAATAGAAAAGCACGTAGAATTACACTTATGAAACAAGTATAAATAAATTTTTATGCACGTGAGTGTTCCTCTCGTTTGCTAAATTACTGTATCCTGAAACGAAACCCACCGACTTAAAGTTTTCTTTCATTTGTAGTTAATTTATTTATGTACTTTTCAAACCCACTTAACCGTTAGAGTTGCAGGGGCAACAGTGATCTTCTACCATCAGATTCTCCTTGTAGTCACCTGGTACTAGGCCAACCCCTTGGTCTCATATCCACTGGTTAGAAAAAAACAACTGCCTAGGAAGACCAGTTTGCAGCATCCATATCAGATGGCCATACTGACAAGACCACTCAATGTGGAGAAGTAGGGACTCTACAACTAAAGACTTTACAACTATGGTGACACAACTTGCTGCACCGATCTGAGCATCCAATTCTCTATCCTGCCACCCATCACTAGTGAATGCAGTCCCGAGATACTTGAATTTCTCCACCAATATGTCTCAATGGGGTCCCCTTAACACTATGCAACCTGTCTTGTAAGGAACAAAATCTCAGTTTTAGCCAAATTGATTTTCATCCCCATGCTTAGCTGCAAACCGATGTAGTACATACAAGGTAGTGCAAGAAGACCCAAAAGGTCATGAGCAAAGAGCGATCTCTCCACCAAGCAGTCACGCACACAAAAACGCTCAACACCTTGGCTGCCCAGTCTATTCAGTCCATAAAGATAATGAACAAGAGGGACAGTATGCACCCTTGGCAGAGTCCAACATGCATGAAGGGTCTTTGAATTAATGCCATTTATCCAGACACGAATCTTGGAGTGTTTGTATGCAGATATGATAGCAAAGAAATCTGTCATATGCTTTTTTGAGGTCCAGAAAGCAAGCATAGACTTTTGTATACTCCCAGGGTTTCTCGAAGATTTACCTTAGAAAAAAGTTGTGATTCGTTGTGTTTTGGCCAAGTCGAAAACACACTGCTTCCTCGATCAACTGTTTGGTGTCTGCTATTTCCTGACTTCTACTCTCCTGACACTGAGCATAGTTTCCCAGAAATGCTGAGCAAGAGGATGGATCGTTTGTTGTTGCAATCCCTTCGATCTCCCATCATATTTATTACGAATGAATTTATTTTTGCTAAAAACATTTTGATGCAATTCAAGTTATTTATATACGAGGGTTGGGGCATAAGTCATGGCAACTATTTTTTTTTATGAGAATTTAAGCATGGGTGGAAAATGTGAAATATACAGATGAAAGGACAAGGAATGGACGAAATGTACGGACATTTAACAACAAGCCAACAAAAATAACTCCAAAACCACTATTCCACATAATAAATTTTAAAATTTATTATGTGGAATAGTGGTTTTGGAGTTATTTTTCTTTCTATAGTTGTGTCCACAGTTTTTGGCTTGATTCCAGTGGAACAAGCCAACACTTTGCTTCTCATGTTTATTAAGGTAGTTGACAACATTACAGGTTTCATGTTCTGGAATCATGAAGCCTGTAATGTTTCATACGTTTCATGCTTCTGGAAAATTTATTCTGGAACATGATTACCGGTTTTCTTTTTCCAGAATAAGTAACAGAAATCAAAATAGAGAACGGCTATTTTGATATACGAGCGTTGTTCAACTCGGGTTACATCCACCTTGCACGGCGGTTGACTGAGAACTGATTTAACATTGCTCTCTGCGCAACATCAGGAACTCACGGAGCCATCTAATGTTGTGGAAACATACTACCAGTCACAGCTCCTTGAGACATATGACATTTTATGATACCATCCCTTAGCTCTGACAAAAAAAAATAGTTGCCATGACTTATGCCCCAACCCTCGTATTTGTATTCTTTTCTGACCAATCCAAATTGTAAAGGCAATTTAATATTTTGTATAAAACAGAATTTTTACTATTTATGAACACTGAATTTTAAATTTGTAATTCTGAGAAATGTCTGATGGTTTAATGCTTTTGGGAAAGAATAAAATTTTTCATTTGGGTATGAAAACAATTATTTTATATGCATTTTATTAATTAAATTTCCCTCAACGTTCATTATTTATAAAGAAATTTTGAAAATAATTATAAACATTCGCAGAGTTACGAAAATCACATTTTTATAACCGAAACACGAATAGCATCATCTAAACATGCATAAGCCCAAATACATCGATCCACATGGGTGAAATCGTAGGATAGGGGCGTGTAAAAGTTTGAATAGTAGCATCGATTTCAATCGGAACAGAAATTCGGAGTAGAATGCTTAGCCGTGCATAGGCTCGACTCAGACGGATACGATTATCGTGGGATCGCGGCTATGGGAATCAGTCCTTTTTTAGACCTACATCGTGGTCGTAATGTAATGAAAAATGCACATGAAATACTAAAATGAATGCACGAGTAATAAGAAAAATGGTATAACATTTCCTGCACGTCTTCTTTAAAATGTTGTGAACAAACAACCATTGTTTCCGTAGGTTTTTTCCCATTTTTAACTTAATGCACCATTCCTTCTTTAATTTCCCATCTCTAGGAAATTTATGGAACGATAGCGTCTTTCCATCTCCTACTTTTCCTTTACACCCCGAGACGCAACAATAATTTACCATCGTATAAAGCAGCGAAAAAAAATACAGTTGAGTTGTCAAGTGTGCTGTTTTTCTCACGTGCTCGCTCACCTATTTAGTATCCCAACTGCGCCGCCATTATAGTCGCTGCGACGCTAGCGCCACAGGAGTGAAAGTGGCAGCCGTGATCGACAATAGTATCACTCGACAAGCCTTGACATCTTTTCACAGCGGAAAATATACACTTACCGAATTAATTAATAAAATGAAATAATAAATTAAGAAAATGGTTATTAATTACTATACAGATCTTTTACAGGAAGACAATTAGATAATTTTGATAATCTATTTTTAAAAACTAGGTTTGTTTAGAAACTTGTGAATCCATCCTTGCTGCTACTTCCATTTCTTTCATGTGAAGTGGATTCGTGCTTATTGTTGAGTAGTGGAAGAAAGAAGTTCCATCAAGCGCATTAACACACACACACATACACACACACACACACTCACACACACACACACACACACACACCGGTTTAACTATGGCTTTAATAATGAAGTCTTTGTATGACTGTGTGTGCTCAAAATTTTTCATTTTCGCGGTTTATTTTGAAAAAAACAAAATTTAGTGATTTCTTATTTTGCAAGCATCAATAGTATCTTTAGATGAGTAACATGTTTCCATTTTGTGTGAATTTGTAAGGTAGAGTTCTCATACTGTAAGGTGAAATGGAAGAGTTCACTTTATCGCGCTCAATAGGTAGGGATATGTAGGGAAATTTTTTTTTAAATGCTCTAATTTTCTTAAATCCTGCCAATTCAAAACTAGTCTGCAACGAGCGGTTGCAAGCAGGCTTGAGTGGAAAAAAAGCAGCTCACAGATCGCGCATGATGGTATAAAGTACGTATATTATCTCTATGACATCTCTACCTATTGAGCGCGATAAAGTGAACTCTTCCATTTCACCTTACAGTGTGAGAACTCTACACATTCGTATAATTCCCTTTAAGTTTTAATTATTTGAATTTGCTCTATCCTGTTTCTTAATACAAGATGCCCCAGAACTCCATGCTTAAACTTCTCAGGGAGGTAGACAGGAATGGGAGATGACCACTTTTACTTAGTAAACGCGTAGTCGAAAATGAGTTCGCAGCCAACTAGGCACATTTATTGTATGGGAACGTGGACTACCGCAAATGAATGAACATGATATCTTACACGACTTTTATTTATCACAGGTAACTTTAACTTCAGAGAATCTTAAAGAATCTTACATTAAAGAATGTCCAACTGGGGTCGGCTCGACTCTGTGCAAATACCATCGTGCAAACGCTTCCCGAAGAGATAGTCAAGACACTTTATTACATGGATCTTTTGCCAGCGGAAGGGATGCATCATGTTTACGTGCACAGCTCTCCAAGCATGATTGCGGTGCATACCAAGGGGGTGTGCGACAGGCGTACGCTTGTTGTTGAATTGTCTACAACCTGTTGCAGTATCTCTTCTTCTACATTGTGGCCTTATGTTGAACATGTTCAGAAAAAGACCCCATTTCATCGATATACATTTGCGAAAGTATAGCAGCTTTCCCATTCCAGTTAGCAGCTTTCTCATTTAGCAGCTCCACATATCAGATGAATGTCGGCCAATTTTTCATTCGAGTCGGAATCATGTTTGAAATATTTGCATTGATTTCTATCTTAAGTGTCTAACGTTCTACAAACGTTTTGTGCAAATAATTTTTCTTCCATACTTGCCTAATTGAAGTGTCTTCTTACAAACAATTTACCGTAGTTGACCTCGGAATAATTTTTGACTATGGGATTACTAGTATTTACGAAAAGTGCTCATCTATATCCTCTCTATCTCCCTGAGAAGTTTAGGCATGGAATTCTGGGACACCCTGTATTTAGAATAGAGACTACGTTTGTGTAACAATTAATAAATTTGTCAATGCATTCTTGCAAACTGTATTGGTCATTAATCTAAAAAATGCGAGTAGATATTTTGACGTCGTCAGCATACTGCAATAGCAGTTTATTATTCGGTACGAATATAGAAAGATCGAATACGTATTAATTAAAAAGGATTGGCCCGAGTGGAGAATCACGGTGAACGTCCAAATAATTTGACTGATTATAGGTCTTTACGTAGATGCTGTATAATTTATGTGTTAGTTGTTTAATATTTTTTTCTTAATTAACGACTATGAGTTTCTAAGAGAATAATTTAATGAAAATTGAACAGTGATTATTTTTTCTTGAGTGTATTCCGTGCCAAAGCACAAAAGGGAAAAAAAGAGGAGAGAGAGAGAGAGAGAGAAAAGTGTAAATTAATTTATTGTATGAATTAACAATAAATTGCTTTAATTTTTTTAAATTATCATAAGATAGATAAAAGATTCTTTCATTATTTTGTACTAGCCTCATGATAGCGAAGACCTTTGAACTGATATATTAAATTGCTTAAAAAATTTACAATAACAGAGTCGCACATGACAAAAATTAAAAAAAAGTAACAAACTCGTTACTAAAAATAATTTTCTTCATTTTCAAATGGCCTTCTTTCCGGAAGCCAGGGCAATTCTCTCTCTTATTTTTAACAAGCTTTTAAAAAGTAATTTTTAATTTTAAAGTCAAAATATGTTTAGATTGCACGCGACAGCGATGACTGTTCGGAAGTGAGCAATTATTGCCAGATCAAGCTTCCTTCAATTATAGTACGTTCATTTTTTTCCTTGGAAATTAATGAGTTTTCTTCATTTAGATGCCTCACTTTTTTCTGTTTAAAGAGCCTCCCCTTCTCCGTGTTATTCACTGTAATCAGCCAGCAAACTTTTTACAATGCTTTACTCATCTGTAGGTTAAAAACTAGCGCTTCTTGATAAAAAAAAAAAATAATAATAAATAAAAATAAAAATAAGAAAATAACTGTTGTATCAACAAATTAATGACCCTTTTCAAATATGTAATCAGAACTTTTTAATATAAGATCTTGGCCAGGCTTAACTTAGGATACATGAATAACAATAGTAGAGTTTCTAGAACATTACAATGGTTAGCAGCAAAATCTTCTCTATGAATTCCAAAACTAGCATTAAAAATGCTGCGATCTCGACTGCTTATGAGATGTTAATTTTTTTAAGACAATTTTTTTTTTTTCGGACGAAAACCAGATGCTTCTTCTAACAAAAATATTTTTATCAAAGACTAATTATAAATAACTAGCTGAAGTATCTGGTTTTGCTCGGAAAAAAATATAGTTTTTTCATATTTACGTATACAGGGTGTTCTCGAATAATGTGTACAAACCGGCGGGGGGGGGGGACAGAGGGATCAAATCTAAGCAACATTTCCCTCTTTCATTTTTTTCTCTGGAGCATTGTTTTTGAGTTAAAATGTTGTACGTCGCGTAGACGTAATATGCCACTCAACCCGTGCTTCTGGAACATGTCAAAATCATGGTCAATCACGTAATAAAAAGAACAAAAACACGTTGCATACAATACAATAATGTGACTTGGTTTTTATGAAACATGCAAATGTTTTACAATAAGTGTTCAAATTGACTCCCTCTGGCATGAATGCATGCTTCACAACGTCGCCGCATGGACTGACGTACACGTTCAAAACTTCCTGGTTCTTCGCGAATCTGGTCCGCAGCTACGGCGATTCTGGCTATCAGCTCTTCATCGGATGCCACTCGTATACCAATATCTTTAAGTGTCCTCACAGAATCCAAACAACTGTTTCCTGCAGGTACGATATCAACATTTTTTGTCTCAAAAACAATGCTCCAGAGAGAAAAATGAAAGAGGGAAATGTTGCTTAGATTTGATCCCTCTATCACCGCCCTCCCCCACAAGTTTGTACGTGTTATTCGAGAACACCCTCTAGACAGAGTCCGCCAAAAATGTATACACACTTCAGCAAAAGAAAAAACTATATAAAAATTGTTAAACTAAATTCATACAGGCATCAAGCGATGAACACAGTATAAGTCCTCTTTGACTTCTACAATTACGACAGCTTTTCAAAGTGATTATCAGAAGCGTTGAGATATTTGTGAATACGGCGAACAGTTACTCCTATCCATTTCCTAGAAAACTCTTATCGGTAAGCTCCTATGTCTAGGTGGCAATTGTGAACTTCTTTCATCGGGATCGTCTTCATTCAATACATGTAATAATATTAGGGTGTGTGCGTTCGATTTTGCTGTTACGGAAAAAATTATAGATGATATCTATACTGTGTCTCACTATTTGAAAAAAGCTGCAAGGCAGTATGGGAAAGCACATCACTACTTTTTCACCTTCGCTTCGTAAAGTAGTCTCCGACTGTGCACGCGTAGTGCTTAAAAACATGAAGCACTGTTTCAGTTTCATTTTAGCCTCTAAGGATTCAGTTTCTTTTTTATTGGCTGCGCGTTGATCTGAATGAGTATTGGTAATTGGCCTTTCGCATACTACCTTGCAGCTTTTTTCATATAGTGAGACAAAGTATAGAGACAAATGAAAGAAAGAGTCTGGCAGTGCCCTATTCATTTCGCTGAGCGCTACTGGTGCCATCGGAAGTGCAGCATTCGCCATGTTGCTATTGGCAAAAACCTAAGGCGGCGTATATTCTCAATGTAATTTCAGCTGTTTTTGTAGATGATTTCTGGAAGTATTATTAAGCATGACCTGTTTTCTGATTTTTTTTTAAACTTTATTGCATTAACTAAAGATAACGTATACTTTTAATGACTTCAAATAGCTGATTCAATGCCTAACGAATTTTTAAGAGGCAACTATTTTAAAATTTTAAATTAAAACAAAAGGAAGAAATAATTCTCAGTTCAATAAAATAATCAATTTATTAATCCCCATATTGTAATAAGCAATTAACTAATATTATAATTATTTGTGAACTGAAGTATTGGTCTTTTTAAAAAACGATTCGACCAATATTTATGAGAATGTAGTCTAGTTAGTACATCTCGTACAAATCGACAATAATTTTGATTATAATTAGTGAACTGTATATTTTATTTTATTTACTTTCAAATTAGAATTTATAAAGAAAAATTTTCCTAGTTAATTGTATAATCTCTTCCTCCTTTTCCATTTAAATTTATGTTGTATTTTTTCCTTTTTTCTTTAATTTATGTTTAAGAATAACTTTACTTATCATCAAATAACTTTTTATCAGATGGATTTTTGGATGTTTATTTTTTGTTTTAATAGAGCAAGTTTTTCTGGTGGTCCCCCAATAAATTCATCCAGATATCTTAGGTAGATAGTAGAAACAATAATTGTTTGCTATTGATTCATATCGGCCTCGGTGGCTCAGTGGTTGCGTGGACGCCTCTGATGCCCGAGGATGCAGGTCCGATCCCGGCCAAGGACGACGAGGATTTTTTTCAGGGGGAAAATCCTGAGATCACGCACTTCCATCGGAAGGGAAGTAAAGCTGTTGGTTCCGTGTAGTTGTTTGCTGGCTGCACGTTAAAGGACCCTTGCGAGGTATAATTTGCGGCCTCTGAAATGACCTTAGCAGTTGAAAAGGACGTTAATACCAAACAACCCAAACCAAAATTATTGATTCACATGCATTGCCTCGGGCGATCAACTGTTTCTTGCCAGACCCAATATGGCGGCGCGAAGGCACCACTAGAGGGGAGGTCACTGCCAGTCTCTTTGTTTCATTTGTCTCTGTAATAAGCTCTAAATTATGACTTTTTATGATGATGTAATAATGTATGAGGTTTCCGTGGCAGGCCTTCTCTCTATACGGAGGTGTTGGAAAAACGCGTTTAAAGTTTGAAGACGTGTACGAATAAACGACGCTCGCTAGAAGGGGCTTGAATATCCGTAGCAATGCGCGAGAAAAATAATTAATATTAAAAAAAATGTTGACTATATTAATGTTTTGTTTAGACTAAAATAAAGTTGATTAAAGTCCAACGATTGTAAACATCAAGAAAATAAAGAAAAACCATTTCCAATCCCTTCAGGTTCCTTTTCACGTGACCACTCACATATATGTTGCTTTTATTTTACGTTTTTCGATTATTTACATAGTTTATTTAAAATCAAGCATATAATTGTAAAGCAATCTTTGTTATTCCTGTACTTACTAAAGATTAATTCTTGGACTGTTTAAAGATGCTAAACATAAAATTTAATAAACACATCATATTTAAATAATGGAATATATTTTAAACGGAAAAAAATTTTGGAAAATCAATTTGAAATTTATACTTTTTTGGATGATGTTTTAAGTATCAAAAATTATTTTTCAGTAATGCAATTGCTAGACATTGAAGTCATCAACGAGACCCGATGACGAGCGTAGTTTTTCGTTCGAAATGCTTTGCCAATTTTTATGTCCTCTTTTTACACTTGGGCCAGTTCACTGTCTACTTTCTCAAGTGAGTCTTTAGCAACAATAGACTTATACTGTTGAGATAAGGAACACTTGGTTACAACAATGTCACTGTGGAAATTTCTCTCTCGCTCACTTCAAGTGAGATCGTAGCGAGAAATTCGCATGTCGCTCGTATCTGTTCGAGAGGACGGTGCGCATGAAGGCGTCAATTCGCGTAAATTTCTCGCTTTGCATCTTTTCTCCTGTGGGAGAGAGACAAATTGTGTCCCGCTACGCGAGGAAGTTGGAGAGAAATGAGAGGAGAGAAAGTCATCGCACACTAAAAATTTTTCTGCATATTTTGACCCTTAGAAGGTGCGAAGAACAAAAGGGATTCTCATTTCTATTCATCTCTATTCAAGACTTTGTCTATTCATGACGAGTGAGGCTGCGGCATTCATAAATTAAGCCAACCTATTAAGAAACACTTTACCGATCCATATCCAATGTGACTTGGTTTATGAAAAAACACTCACCAGCGTATTTCATTAAATTAGGCAGCATCAGGCACGAATTTTAAGAAATGCTTCCCTCGAAGGCTTTCAAATGATGATTTAGCACTCGCCACATGCATGGAAAGCACTGCTTATTTTAATATGCTACATTAATATTCGTTCGAGAACTTTTCTGATGATTCAAAGGCACGCCAATATTATGAAATACGAGGGTTACTTAAAAAGTTATGGCAACTGTTTTTTTTTCGGAATCCCAGACCGCAATCCACATTTTTCGATATGCAGCAATGACATTGAGACACATGGTACTTATTGCTGTACTAGATGGTGTAGATCAGGCCTGGTGTAGATGTTCAAGGAAGGAAGAGGAAGGGATACCCGAAAGTCAGTTGGCTTTCAACCATTGTCAAGTTTGGTTGTGAGTCGGCTAGAACCGATGATATAGAGGGAAAACGTTTTTCCCTTTATATCATTGGCTAGAACAACGCGCGTACGTGAAAATAGCAGTGCTTTGCGGTCAAAACGCGAGGGAATGTCACGCATAATGCGCTCCGATTTCCAATAGTGATTTTTTTTATTTTTACTTTTTTCTTCTTGTCTACTTATTATTGGTAAAGTAGATTGTGTGTTTTCATGTGTATATTATGAAAAGTTTGTATAACAACACTTTTGCCTGCAAAATTAGTTGTCATGATTTTGTAAGTGACCCTCATTTGTATAACTCATTGCATAACTTAGCAAAAGTAACAGACATTTGCTGTTTCCATGTTGAATTCAATCGAAATCAGGGTTTTCATTCACATATGGCAACAGAACCGAGAATATGAAAGCAACAATAGACCGCTCGTCCGGTTGGATGCACGTATCCGAACACTCATCAGGCAGAGTTCGAAATTTAGCACTCACAAATCGTGATTGTTTGCAGCATACTTTGTAAAATACTCAAAGAACAGTGACACCATATAAGATGGAATGAGCTGTAAGATTGTGTTTATGTGGTAGGAGTGCGGGAGTTAAGGAGTAAAGGAGTAAATTAAGCGGTATTCTCGTTAACTTCTACTGCACACATTGGATAAAACGTACCTTTTTTGAGCCTCAGTATTTTCGTTATTTTTAACTGACTTTCTTTTCCTATAGTTGTATTTTCATGCAACCTCGCTGCGAGGATGATAGAGAGACCGGGACCAAGCAACTGCTACGTGATCAGTTAGATGGTCGTTCTCTAATGTTTGATATAAAACCGAGGAAAGATCTACAATAGACAGGTGCCGTGAGCTGGACCCGTTTTCAAGTCAGATGCCTTGGGCTGAACAACACCACCTAGAAAGTAAGCTTGTGCACTAAAACTTCTTACACTGTTACATGATCATAAAAAGACATAATATAGGGCTTATTATTGGTAGAAATACGATTAACAATAACCTTTTATGATGATGTAGCAATGTATGACGTTTCATTTTGCAGGCTTTCTTTCTATATCCTGTCTCAAATTTAACCTTAAATTATTTTACATGTAACTTTGTAACCATGTAACCTTAAATTATTTTACATGCACGCATGAACGCATGCGATACTGCGATACTGCGTCGAATCGCACGTCGCATGAAGTTCGAGGGGTTCAAACTTTTTACCGCTGCGTTACTGCGATTCAGGCCCCCTTTCCAAAGAAATGTACTTCAACATATATATCTCACATGTTTCGATGGTATCTGGCTATAAGAATCTCGTATTAATCTATTTCTTATAAAATGAATTAGAAATAATATATTTTTTTTCATTATAATGAACAGCCAATCATTATTTGTATCATTCAATTTTTTTTCTTATTGTTCATTTATTTTATCTTTATTTGCATTTTTGTTCTTATTTTCTATTTTCATGTTTTTTGTCGATGAAGGGCAATATAATTTTCGGTATATTTTTTTAACTTTATCTTCTGTTTCAAATACTTTATTTTCGTTTTTGAAGCATCTCTTTCTTATTAATCATAAATTTATTATTTGTTTCTGGTTGTTCCATCGTTTTGGAAATAA